>JASCZW010020821.1:0-11645 GCA_034211315.2 Aedes japonicus
CCCCGGCATGGCTCTGCTGATATCCTCTGCCATCCTGCGCTATAAATCGTTCCGTGATGTGGTTGGTGCTTCGTCATGTCCACCGTTTTCTGGTTGCTCCACTCTTTTGACAGGATTACGATGATACGAATATAACCGACATGAATCATAAATTCTAATGACGTGTCCAAATGGACCGTACACTGCATCGGATAAAAGTTTTTCTTTGAATCAACTTGTCAGTTAAATTTCTAAGTTTAGGCGAACACCGTCTCCCCGATTCCACGAAAAGGTTTACAACAATGCTTTGTTTCGAGTTCCATTTCAAATCGTTTTGCACTTTACGCTACTTATGAAAGACACTGTTTAACTGATGTCATGACTTTTGTAATGTAATCCTTTTTATACGTACTAGGTACGCACTTTAGGTAATCTCTTCTTGAAATATTGGTATGTGCAGGGGTATGGCATGTAAGTGCTATATTTCCTGTCAACACCAAAGGGAATGCATGAATAGGTATAAATGGGCGTACCAAATTGTATTCTTACAGGTACAAACAATTTAACTAATTAAATACATTACGTTCTCTACCTGAGCAAAAAATACGCTTGTACACACTAACATAAATAATTTCTCAATTATTTTTTGTTTCGGGTTAGGTTTTCTATAATATATTGTAAGTAAAAAGCAGCAAATTTTGTCGTGTTACCTACAGTAAATATCAGGAATCAGCTTGTCTAGTATTCTCCCGGCAATCTAAGATTGTGACTGTAGAAAATTTTATGTACAATTTGAAAAGAATACTTTTGCAGATGGACAATCCTCGACTGACATTTGAAAAAGGGATATTTTCATGGAAAAAGCTATTTTTCGACATTAATTTCAAATTATCTCGAAAACGGATACATTTAGAATGTTGCTCACCAAAAGCATTTTGTTTAAAATCACTAGAAAAATCGTAATATATTAATAAAACATGGTTATTTATGCAAAACAACAAATTGGAAAAAACTTGAAATTTTTCTTACTTCTAAGAACTTTTTATCTTAAGTTGCTCCATCGTAAAACAACTTCTTTTCTTTTTTTTTTTATGACTCAAAAGCCTTTTTGAAAACAAATTTATAAAATGGCCCGTTGGACAGATCTGCTTATTGATTTTAAGTTTAATTTGATTTAGGATTTTAAGGAAAAATTTTTTTTTCGGTGTTCATATTTTTTCATAAAGTCAAATTAATTAGCATACAACTTCTTTTCAGACGCAATTTTAGCCACAACCAACGGTTTTCGAGTTGTTAGTGATTTTTTGAAAAAATACGCATGACAGAACGCATACGCCTTTTGAAAAATTTGTCTTGAGTCAAAAAATCCCACCTCAACCGGCGGAAAATCCATCGTCATCAATTCCGAAGAAATGTGCAAAGTTTCATCCAAATCGGAGAGGGTCGAGTTCAGTCATTTGCTCATTTGCCAGAGAAATGCTGTTTGTGTTATGTATGAGCCTCGTCGTGACTTATTGACTGAAATACAACTACCACAGAACAGATTCCATATTGATCAATTTGTTGTAAAAACATTAAGCTCAGAAATAATTTTAAGCTTTCTTCGAAATACGAGTTGCTTTGAAACCACTTGTCTCGGAACATATATAAATCTACATCTAAGACCTAAGCCGTTTAATTGAGAATGCATGTAAAATATGTGTTGCCTCAAGCAATCTTCCAGAATTCAGAAATGAGAATGGATGGATAGCATCGTATCAACCTTATTTAAATAAATAAATTCCAAACAATTTACAACCGACGGTAGATTTAAATCATCATAATCTGCTAATTGCAATTATGGAAACACGTAACAGTGTTTACTAACGAATATACATCGTTGATCAACACACCAGCAACATTCTAGCTGACTGCACAAACGCGGTAATTATGAATTACCGGTTTAGGCATATCTGATCAACGACTTCTCAAGATACCAACTCCTAATTTGGATCTTGTCTTGACCTTCGTTGCCATCACTCAAACTGCAAGCCAATGAAAATTATAAACTGTGGCTATGCATCATGCACCACACGCACACTCAGCTGGAAGTTCTATTAGAACCTCAGCTCTCGGCAAGCCTTCCCCCCCGTCTGCCATTCGGAGAACATTCCGGACATAATTGGTCGCAATTGGCGACAGAATGTCAAACAACAAAACCAAAACACTGCGCCGAATCTAGGGCAAACGCACATACAAACCACCATCGCTGGCTGCCGGGCGGTGAGCGAGCACTCACTCTCCGCGGTGAAGCAATATTTCTGCAGCCACGTGCTCGCGTCATTGGCAGTTTTGATGTTTTGCATTTCAAGGTGAAAAAGTAGGGCATTTAACGAAAGCAAACCGAACGCATTGTGAGCAAAACAAAACCGAAATGCGCAAAAAAAGAAGCACTCGCCGATCTTTGCTTTTATCGTCATCGTCATCATCATCATTGCCGGTAATTTCGATTGTCACGTTTGCTTTCGGCAAGGTGCCAAGTAGGCGAAATGTTTGTAGAATTTTGCGCTTCAACTCCTTCTGGTTTGGCGTTTTTGATTGTTGTTGTAAATATTTCACTGCGTTCGATAGATACCGATATCAATTCAAACATGCATATCACGTGTAAGCGGACGTTTATCGTCGGTTGCATGATGGCTGCAGATGACTTAACGTGTTGAAGTCACGTGCGAAGGCTCATCTATTGCATGATTGTCCTTTGCCTGGTGTGTCTCGAGTTGTGGTAATAGATTTAAAATGTGGCTCTTGCCGGTCGAAGCATCCGGTCAGACGACAAAGATGACGCGCGATGGCTGCGGGTGATGGTTCAGTGAATACCGGCCATGGTACATTAGGCGCTCAATGCGCGAAATTGGTTGCTAGAAGCGATTTTGCTACATTGACATTATGACATTATATTGGAGACAAGCATGCAGCATGATTGCCGGTGAAGCATCATTAGATGATGCAATGGCAACAGGGGAATGGATTTTTCATCAATAGATAATTGTTAGGGTTTGGGTTTGTCTAAACGTGTGTTTAAAGGGCCTACACTTAACCAGAAATACGCCTCCTCTGAAACTGTGAACTTTCAACTTTATTCTCATGTTGAATAGGTTTGAACTCGCTGTGCCGTGTCGTAATGTTGACGCCTTTGCCATGGGTCATGTTTCAGAAATGAGGTCCTATACATATTGAAGAAAATATAAATTAAGGGAACGGGTTTTAATGCCGCGGTTAGCAAGATTACCACGATGTTAGGGCAAGTCGTAAACAAATCACAGCTGGTGTCGTTGATTTCACTTGATATTAGTGGAAAATGCAACAGGTTTCTCTCTTTATGTTTTCAATTATGTATAGATTATTCCATTTAATAATTAATTCGAAATTTAATTTCTTGAGCAAAAAAAAAACGATTAACGTAGACATGCATTTTTTACTGTCCTGGTTATGTGGAGTGATCCACTGAATAAAATGATAATGCTAAAAAGTAAAACTCTCATAATGTTTAAAAATTATACTTTCCGAAACAAAGAAATATCAGAAAATAGGGTAACGGGATGTAATGTTAGCCTAGCTCCTTCATTCGGCCTGTGTATCAAATGTGTCATTAATTCGGCAATATCAATAAAATCATATAACTATTGTGATGACCGATTGCACTACATGCTAGAGACACTATTAATCAATTTATAGCTGTACACTTCAGCGTAGGTTTCGATTTTCTTAACTTATTAGGCATCATGAATTCACTGGTGAAGCTAAACAGATTATCTACTCAATCTACACACATTTGACTTAATTGAACCTACAAAACGAGTAATGCAGCCAAGATGTTCACACCAAGTTTTTTTTACTGAAATCAGAAAACAGTTTTACTGAATTTCAATTAGCTGAGTGTTCAATTAGCACTTCAGTAAAAATATTGTTACTGAATGATCGTCAAACTAGTCATGAACTCTCAACTGTCAAAAATTACTGTAAAATCCAGTAAGCAATATGGAATTGAAATTGGAAACACGATAGTTCCAAAAGAGCCAAATTTTCATACTTTTATACATCATTTATCTTAAAACTAAGGTAAGAGGATAGAGCCGATTACTCGCGGCCGTCTCGAGGTTAATAGGGATTACAAATTACGGATGGGAAAGAGGGTGGGAAATCAAAGTATGGTTTACATAACACATTAAATTTAAATTCAAAATTATCTAAACACTTATAACTATACAATTTTTGGTTTTCTTTTGACTTGAACATTTTTTGAAATAGAAAAAAAACACACACACACATACACATATAAAAAAAACTTAAAGTAAACATACAGGTTAAACTAACTACAATCTAAGGCTAATGTTAGTCAAAAACACATAAATGAGTTTCATGTACTCCAAATCACGTACAGTCAAAATATCTCGGATTGGCACTTTGGGTTGTCTACCTCGAGCCCGAGGGAATCATAAAGCTCAGATCTGACTCCACGATGTTCAGCACAAGACCAAATAACGTGATCTGCATCCTGATAGTCTTGTTCACATTCACAGATTGCTGTCGCTCAGCCCAACCCGGTATAAATGAGCGTTCAAAGAATAATGATTGGACATGAGGCGAGACATGACACGAATGAAGTCTCGACCCACATACATCTCCCTAAACCAAGATTTCTTCGACACCTTTGGGATGATAGAATGTTGCCATCGCCCCAAATCTCCTTTACCCCATTTATACTGCCAGCTGACGAGTGACTGTTGACGAAATATAGGAAAAAATTCGTTGAAGGCGATTTGTCGATCACAAATATCGCCTTCCATAGAGCACACCTTTGCAAGCGAGTCCGCTTTCTCATTGCCCGGAATTGAACAATGAGATGGGACCCATACAAAAGTGATGATAAAATAACGCGAAGATAAAGCACTTAGAAGCTCCTGTATTTTCATGAGAAAATACGAGGAGTGCTTTACCGGCAGGGTGGTCATTTTTTTAATATAATCATTTTTCTCATAAAATAATCCTGTGATTTAGTATTTGAGTGTTTTCAAGCGCCTAAAGAGGTCTGGTCTTAGGATTCCGAAATAATAGCTGCAAAGTTTAGATTATAAGGACATGCATGTTTCATGGCTCATCGGCGCGGACAGTTTTGCTGACACCATCAATACAGCGAACGACGTCATGGCTTGCGATGCATTTAGGAGTTGGCTGAGGAACATTCACAGCTAACGTTCTTAGGAACATCTGTTGTTGCCTACGTTTTAACACTTGCAAATAAGTCTTGGGTATTTAACTCGTTCAGAAAATCAATGGAAAAAATCAAAGAAAATATTATTTTGATCAGCTGCCACCACGTGGAAATAGCAGAAGTTTGATAGGTGTGATTTACATTCTCCCGTTCAGCAATGATTACTGAATCCCAGTGATTTTCACATTTTGTGTCAGTATTGATTATGGTTTAACTGAAAATCGGAAAAGCATTCACTTAACAGTGAATTTTCAATAACAGTTCATTAGTCTACAAAGTAAATCTCTAAAGTAAATACAAATAATCAGTAATATTTTCATACGAATTGCTGAAAACTTGTAGTTCTTTGACGGATATCTATAAATTGAAGAAATTTCGCAGATCATTCAGTAGAAATTCAATTTCACTGATCAAACCCGTAATTTTTTACTGAATATCAAAATTGAGATTTGGTGTGTACAGAATATAAACACACTTTATAAACTAACGATTCCCATAACATTGTCAATAAAAATGTCTGAGTTTCAGTTGTATTTTTTAAACTGGCTCATCTAGGAACAAAATTTGTGTAGAGTGAAATATAATGTTTTGAGTACACTGGCCGACAAAATCCGAATAAAGTCTTGAGACCCAGAGTTCTATGCTAGTTTCATATAACTTGGGTCCCAAAACCAGTGAAAATCGTATTTTGACCTCCGGCGATTTGCATTTTTCTTGAAAAATTTGCATCAAAAATTGAAATTTTGATATTTTATGAGAACCACTTACATAACTGCTTCAGCTTGCTCCAGTAACTTTTATATGTCTTAATTCTTAACGAGCAACTTTGCCACACAAATCGTTTCCGATTTCACTGGAAAAAGTTATACCCATTTAAAGGTAACATATTTTGTCAAACAACAGCAAACTACAATCAACCTTCCGACTAATGCGAATCCTCTTCTTCATCATAGAATACATCGTGATCCGTTGCATATAGAAAGTTTCAACTACAAAGATGTTAAGCAGATCATGGGCATCAGGATGGTTTACTTTTAAGTTCTGAAATATCTCACTACATGGCGCTAGTGTGAATGTAAAATAACTGTACAGCCCAAATCAAGGCATCCTTGTCATATAGGAAATTGACGTCATCGACACATATTTTGTGTAGCTAAGGCGTTTTGGAAAGTTTAAACATTAGTTCAGAATTCGTTCACTACGTGGTGCAAGTGTGCATGTGAACTTTTTGCAAACAACTTGTATCTTGAGACCTAGATCATTTATGAATTTACTGTCTTCAAGAAATCATGACCTTCCAGGCGGTCGACTTAAAAGTTCAGAATTGCCGCGCTACACTGCGCTGAATAACGCGGATCTCGAGATCCTTGACATATTCCAAGATGGCGTCTTGGGTAAATATGTTTGAGTGGTCAAGGCCTTTCGGATGGTCTAAACATTAGTTTAGAACTCGTTCGCTACGAAGCGTGAGTGTACAAGAGCACTATTTATATCACTTGTGTTTTGAGATCTAGACCAATTATGAATTAACGGTCAGGAACTACTGAGTGGGGAGAAGAGCCGGGAAGATAAAGAACATAGAGGCTTCTATAACATCATGAGAAAATTCGAGGAATGCTCCACCGACCTTGTAGAGCGAATAGCCACTATACAACTGAGACTATCCGTTAACATGAAGAACTGATCTGGTGTTAGTGAGGTAGTAATATCAAGCGTAATGTGTATTGCCGCTAACTTAGTGACATGCCCGGAATAAGGAGCTTGTAGTTTACGATTGGTGGTATGAATGTCATTAGATATACCAAAGAAATTGCGAAAGATTATTCACTAGGCTGATGTATAAAATTTTTGTATAAAATTTGTATACAATTATTTTTGTATAACATTTACATGTCAGGTATCTTCGGCATTTTAATAGTTGGCAACTTACACTATATGAATCTTAATTAGATTTGGTTTAAGGACATAATATCAAGATGTTAGGGATCTGGAAATGTAAGTTTGAGATTCTTCATATTAATTCCCATACAAACTTTGAATAGCGTGTGCAAAGCTAAATTAAAACCAGAAGTGTTCAATTTTTTTGTGGACTATCAGGACCCAAATTGGCGTCGATTAAGTTATATCAATTCTAAACGTTGATGTAATGGCTACCGTCGAGAATGCTTCAGCGGTACGCCCGACGTATTCTCCAGCTTCTCTTGAAATCATTGGTACCGTTTGATTTCTTCTTAGTTTCGAAGAGTTTACGCCTCAAAAATGCCCAATACTTCTCTATGGAGTGAAGTTCTGGACAGTTTGGTAGATTTGGCACGTATTTGACCTTCTATACCTTATACCATTCCAGGACGCATTTCACATAGTGACAGGAGGCCAAATCAGGACAAAACAGTGCTAGAGAGTCGTGGCTTTTGATAAACGGTAGCAAATACTTTTGAAGACATTCTTTCTCGTACGCATCCTTATTGATAATGCCGGTAGAGACGAAACTTTTAGATTTTCGACCACAACTACTAGAGTCTGCCAAATCAAATACTTCTTCGGGAATTTGGACACTTTCTTTATTTTGAAATGCTCGGCAATGGCAATCCTCTGCATTGCGATATAAAATGCCAGACCCAGAAGCTGCTTAAAGTCTTCGAGTACGTATGTTTCTTTGTCCATTTTGAAACAATAAAAAAATTGCAAAAAAATTGTGTAAAATTGTGTCCTTAGCACGACTTTTTACAGTGAAATTTTGCTTGTCATTACAGTTGCGCACCTTTTTCACTTTGTACGCCTTCAGTCCTTGCCTTTGCGAGCCACATTTGATACAGCAATATTGGGATTTTTCCTCAATAATGGCTTCCACCTTCTTGTCCGTTTTTCGGGAGCATACTTTTCGATTTGTTCCACATTCAATCTTACGATCCACAGTTAAGCGCTCGCCAAATGAATTTCAAACACAAAACACAGTACTTTTCGATACTTTTAGTTTCTTGACAAGATCGCGTTCCGATAAATTCGGATTTTACTGCTGTTCGTACAAAATGCGTTTGCAAACTTTCACTTGATTCGACGCCATTTTTTTGAATGGAACAATAATGTAAACATATTGTACCACAAAATAAAATTTCAGCTGTCATATAAGTGAAACGTTGCAGCGATTCGTAAAATAATTCAAAATCTACATTGAGAGAAAGGTGAAAAAATCGGTGAAAATTTAGATGAGGCCTCAATAATTTCTATCGCAAGTCTGAAGACTTGAAAATAACTGCAACAATTCGCATAGCAAAGCTATTATAGCATGTTCAATGTTCAGAGAACAAAGTGGGCTAGTAACCGATTTTGTCTAGCAGATCACAAACTCTAGGTACTAGTACAGCCTTAAACTGAAATGTTTATTAATATAATTAGTCATCGATTTAGGTAGAAATTAATAGAATTTTATATTTGTTTACAAATGATGCTTACGTCTACCGCTGAGCGACGTTTCGACCCCATTGTTCGCTGTCCGGTTTATCTGTCACTGTTGTTTGGTTGCGGTTAAACCGCGGTGCAGTGCTGGCAGCAACATCCTCTCCCCCGCTACGCTGGCCACCGGTTTCAGTTTTACCTCCTAACTCAACCTCCAATACGGCCAACTTCGATACCGGTCTACGCAACACCCCCCTCGCAGTCTGAACTTCAGCCTGTCGAACTCTCCCGTCTTCCGTAGTTACTACTTGCTTGACTCGTTCACGCATCCAACCGTTCCTCCTGGTATCGTCCACTATGAAAACCAGATCTTCAACGGCTACATCGTCGAACCACTTTATCCGCTTCATCAACATCGGCAGATACTCCCGAATCCAACGCTTCAAAAAAACGCTAGCGGGTCCAAGAGTCCTTCTCAGCAGAAGCAGCATCACTGGTGAACACCTGTGGAACCTTGCAAGAGAAAGTGGTTTGGCGTGATGGCCTCTTCTTCAGCAGCATCTAGAGGCAGATAGGTGAGTGGTCGGCTGTTCACAATACCCTCGGCCTCAACGACCAATGTCTCCCTCGTCGTCCAGTTTCCGATCACTGCCTGTAAGCCGCATCCATGGCATCTCTCTTATTGGCCGCACCATCCTTTTCCACGCACCGCCCATGTGAGATGCTTCGGTGGGATGAAGATCCATTTAGTTGTGACATTGGTAAACATCGATGCCAATTCGCCGTAGCTGTCGAACTGTTCGAGCAGGAAGTTGGTACCATTATCCGTGTAGATTTCCGTCGGTGCCCCTCGGTGGCAGACGAAACGTCGAACGTACTTCACACATGACGGCATAGACAGACTGTGGGCAGCTTCAACATGTACGGCACGGGGGGCGAGACAGGTGAGCAGACAGATTCAGCGTTTGGCAGCACTCCTTCCAACTTTCTCTAGTAGTGGTCTAAAGAAATCGACGCCTTTGTATGTGAACGGCCGAGTAAACGATGATAGGCGTGCCACGGGTAGCAAGGCCATCCGCGGAGCTTTCGGACTCACATTCTTCACCTTACACCATTGGCACGTGGTGTGACTTGCTTCACCACCGTTCTCATTCTAAAGATGTGGTAGAATGGTCTAATTTCGTTCACTACCGTCTCTGAATTTCCGTGACGATAAGCTTGATGGAAATTACCCACTATTAGTTTCGATACCGGGTGTTTACTTGATCACCGGGAACCTGGCATCAAACCATCTGGTTCAGTTGAAAAATTCCTTTCGGCCAGTTCTCCTCACAATGTCCAAGAAACTGCGGGCCCTAAAACCACTTGTCCGTTATTGCAGGACTCGGATTTCCCCCCACTTTGTAGCTGCATCTGCGGGATTCAATTCACTGGGAACCCGTCGCCGTTCTGCCACGTCTGTGTCAGACAGTAGCTCTCCTATTCGGCGCTGTTTTCTGCTCCACTTAAGCCGATGATCTTGCTATCCCTCGGGTCCTCCTCATTGAGACCGCGCAAAACCCTAGCGCTGGTCGCTATCCAATTTCGAAATAGGAACCCTCCCTCTCCGGTGAATCGATCGGATTTTGTGTGACACTCTCTCCACCTCATCGTCGTTTTTAAGCTGTCGAGGTAGTCGTCCAGGTAGTTTTCCAGCGGGATTTTGTGTACCGAACCATCCGAAGATACTGTTGGACACCAGCTCGTTGGATGACCGGAAGAGATCCGGTCGTACTCGTACGGTGCGGACTGCACGAGTTGTTAAAGTGGTCAGGGAACGGATTAGACGAAAATCACAGCGCTCTGTACGTAAAATGGCCGCAGATCTGAATGTTTCGAGATTGTCAATGCACAATATACTGCAAAATGACCTCGGATTCCAAGCTTTCAAGAAACGTAAGGTTCACGGAGTTTCGGAACCTTCCAAGCAGAAACGACTCGAAAGAGCAAGTCTGCTTTTGTCGCGGCACGGTGGGGAAGAATTAATCTTTTCCGACGAAAAGTTATTCGTCTTGCAACAATCCCACAATGTCCAGAACGACAGATTGTGGGCTCTCTCTTCGAGAACTGTTCCAGAGAGTGATAGGAATATTCCACGTTTCCAAAGTGCTGCGTCAGTGATGGTTTGGGGAGGAATTTGTAAGCGAGGCAAATTACCACTGGTTTTCATCGAAAAAGACGTTAAAGTGAATGCCGTATACTATAAAACGGAAGTTTTGGAGAAAGTTGTCAAGCCATATGTACAAGAGGTGTTTGGAGAAGATCACTATGTGCTTCAGCAGGACTGTGCGCCATCGCATACTGCAAGTCTCTTTCAGGACTGGTGCCGAGAAAATTTGACCGACTTTTTGGACAAGAATGAATGGCCTCCCAGTTCACCAGCGCTCAAACCCTCGGATTATTTCATACATGCCGGCGAAGGTAAATGGCCACAGGGTTTCTTATATGAACCATTTCAAAACCGTAATCAAACTAATTTGGAACAAAATGCCGATGGAAGTCGTACGTGCCGCCTGTGACGGTTTCGAGAAACGTCTGGAGCTGGTCAAGAAGGTTAAAAGCGGTGTTATTCCGAGGCAAATGCTGGAGTTGATCAGTATTATATTGCAATATAATGGGTAAAGTTATCCATAAAATCTGGATTATCGATTTGAAATAAAAAGAGTTTTACTTTGTATGAGAATATATTGGACACGGTGTAACGTAACTCCAACGTCAAGAGCAAATGCTATTAGTAGATTTCAAGATGTTTTCTTTGAAGGTTTAATATTCGTGTTGTCCAATGCTGCAATAAAATTGTACTACCTGTAGGTTTAACTCATTTTCTCTGAATGAGTCTTACAACTAGCTAAACATGGACACAATTAATCATTTTAACTAGATTTATGTGCGGTATTGTTGCTAAAGATTTAGAATTCCAAATTGGTTGGAACCTACAGCGTCGCCATCTTATTAAAAGCATTCACACACTTCGTCGATT
>JASCZW010020822.1:0-11643 GCA_034211315.2 Aedes japonicus
AACATTGATGTCCATATACCATTTCTTGAAAAACGTGTGTAAGAGCTAATATGGACAGCCGGTATAAGAAGTAGCAGCAGAGAGAAACAAAGAAAAACTGCTCGGTTTGCGCTGGGCTTTGTATTGATAAACATTTACATGACGGTTATCGCACAGCTATAGCGCCACCTACCAGGAAGCATAACGACATACATTTGAAATATCGGTTTAGAAGTTTTACACAGGTAGCAGATCGAAGATGAACGTCTGTTCTCTGTGGTAGAACGTCCATCTTCTCCAGTGATCTTTTGACAGAATGGTTCGAGTCCAGATATGTTCTTTAGACCACATCCTCTTTTGCGCCATACTTCTTGATAAAGGAGGCAACTTCCAACAGGCACTTCGAAAAGTAAATCTCATCACTAGCAGCCCTGAAACGCGCCTGGGAAGAGCGCGATGATCCACAGCACCTAAGGAACATGGTGGAGAGCATGCCGAAGCGCCTGCAGCTGGTTCTGAAGGCCAAAGGAGGACACATAAATTATTAAAATACTTTTTGTTTACTTTAATTTATCTTCCCAGGAGACAAAACGAAGTGGGGACTTTTTTTGTCACTGTTTTTTGTTTCAACACAAATTGAAGTCGAACATGAAAAGTATTTATAAAATAAGGTGTCAAAAAAGACTACAATGTGTTTACTTTAATTTGAACCAAATAAATGAGAGAAATTCAAAAAAAATATGGGGTGGGCACTTTATTCTGCCTATCAGTGTGCAGAAAATAGCACGTAATAAATTAACTGTTATCGTTAACATGATCAATGATTTCAGAAAAATATCGCATACCCAATTTTAAGTACATATTTTTTCATTGTTGTCAACTATGGCCTTTTTATTCAGTACATAGTAGGATGTGTGTATTCCCAAAAAAAATTGGATTATGTTTTAGTATGTGATTAAATGTTTGTCAAATGGCTTATCCAAACTAAAAGCGGAGTAATACTTGTGAAATTATGTTTTGACTATAGCAAATAGAGCGCAAAATGGTGTGTCTAAAGAAGTAATAGAAATAAATTTAACGAAGATTGGTACTAACAATAAACTTATATGATAACACGAAGTTACATTCACAAATATACCCAATATGGTGCTCATAGACCGACATCACATTCATATCCTTCGGAAATCTTCGTCTTTAGAAAGTAAGTTGTTTAACTTTTTGTAGGTCAGAACGAAAAGGACTTATTAATCATATAAAAGCCAACATTTTACTAGTTGAATATTGTTTCCAGCACAATTACTTTTTGAGTTATAATTAAAAATGTTGCCCACATAAGTCAAGGAACTCTTTTTTGTTGAGCCGTAAAAAACCACTGCAACCAATTAGAAGAATATTGTGGTATGACACATTTGATTTTGCCGACCACAATTGCGATGTCATGGGCAATGACTGACCCTGCATTTTGTCCCAGTTAGATTTGATTTGTCTAATAAAGACTATCACCATTACTGGGACTTAACTGCCAGACTTCATGGGGTTCTAGAAGCCCTTTTCCAAAAAATCGAAGCCGAGTCCTAGATAAAGCAGTGTAATCGCAGAGCAAATGTTATGAACTTTCGCTTTCTAGTTGGCAAAATCGGCATCTCGGGTTTTCATGTTTACCCATTTTTTTTCCAAGTGGTATCTACTAGGGTAGTGGCCAGTCAATAAACCGGTTATCACCCTCGGATTAGTTTTGTTTAATTTAAGTAGGTTTAGAGCGTTTTTCGCACTCGAAACTATAAAATTCTTTGCTTGTCGTGATGTATCTGTGGTATTCCAGTTTGCTTGTACCATAGACGTTTCCCACTCCTTAAACTCCATCTTTAGAAAACAATCTGCAGCTCCCCAAAATGGCTCCGGACCTGTGAACTCGGCTTCGGAGCCCTCCCTGGCCAGACTACCCGCTATTTCATTTCCCTCTATTCCGCAATGTCCGGGAAACAGGTACAAATGGACTTCGTTCCCACTGACCAATTGCTTAAATAAAAGAAGGCATTCCCAAACTAACATTAACTAACATGTACATGCTTTAACTACATTTTAAGCTGCTAAGCTATCTGAGCAAATACAAATATTTGCGAATCTATACTTTTTCTTAAGGCTTAGATGTTAACACATTCAATAATTGCATAAGCCTCCGCTTGAATTTACTGTTGGATACTGTCTCATAAAACCCGATTCAAAGTAAATTTGGACGCATTCAAGTGATCATAACTTAAGAATTAAATAACATACACGGTTGATCAAAATGTCAAACAAAGGGGTATGTATTCAGCTTGAAAACGAAAGATAATAAATTATGACATTTTACCGTTTTGAATGAACTTTCGCACTTTACTTGTGATCGATGCCAAACTTGTTCCATTTCAAACTCATTTGTTGTGCATTTGTCACTTTCTTATCACATCATATAAGTTTTCACTTGGCAATTGCCCAATATTTTTCGATCGGTCTGAGCTCAGGGCAATTCAGAGGATTGATCTTTTTGGCGCGAAATTAACTTAGAGTAGGGGTAGCTAGCTAGATCCGGTTAAAACATAACGTTGGTCTTGTATTGCCGAATGAAGGGTAAAATCCGCTTTTTCAGACACCTTCGACGTCAATGTTTGAGATGTGATGAAAACCTTGGTTTTAAGGCTACAACTGCAGATTTCTTGCCAAATCATTACTTTTCGAGCAAACTTATCTGCAGAACAAATTTATAACTGGAAGGGACATTCCCACGCCCAGTTGCCAGGAAAATTTTCGTCCGGGTTTGTTTACAATCCATTTTGGCATATATTTCGTTATCCATCAAAATACAGCCATCAAATTTCGTCAAAACTCGTACGTATTGTAGTCGTGCTCGCCTTTTGGCCACGACATTTTTTTTTAAGGAACGATTCGGATGTTTACTGGTACTACAAGACTTATATACTTCTCTTGAACGGATTTTACGCTCGGTAGAAAAATTGAAATCGTATTTTTTGCCAAATCACGTACAGAGACACCTGGGTTACCTTTCACGTACCTCAACACCTTTCTCTTCAGCTCTTTGTCCCTAGTGCCACTTTTATAATATATGCGCTGTGCTCTATCCACACTCAGAGTATCCTTGTAACGTTTGATTACAAGACACACCGTTGACTTTGGTAATTTTAACACTTTTTCTATTTTTGAGACAGACCACGAAGGATTCTCTAGATGTTTGTGCACAATTAATTTTGTTTTCTCAAGTTCCATGATCCGTAATTTCGAGATCGATCAATCGAGAATTTTTTTTCATCTATTTCTTTGTCAATAAAACATCAACAAATGCCTGTCAAACGGCTTCTGTTCTAACCACCAGGGACGCGGTAGCGTATTAAACCGGGCGTTCAGCTTTACTTTGAATCGAGCTTTAAGAGTTATTTTTTTTATCCCCGGACCAAACACCCCATATCCTTTTTGTTTAGTTAATTTTTGAACCATCTGTGAAAAACAAAATAGAGCCCGGACGACTACTTGGCCCACCTTGTTCCCATTAGTAGCGACTTGTGTCGACCACTTTGAAGAGAATTTCATAGTTTGCTTTCATCGGCATCCAGTCTACTATTGAGTTTGTCACTGGATTGAAATGGAAGTTTTTAAGGATCTCTAAATAGTTGAAAACTTTTCCCTGCTTGCAATTTTATAATTTCATGAAATAGTAATAAATTCAAGATGGCATTTGGCGCCATCGATTTTATGCTATGCATTGCCCCGGTTATTGAAAGACATGCTAGTCATTGCAGCTTACCTTACTAGGGACACGTACACAGATAGAAAAAAACATTTAATTTCCGCGTTACCTTATGCACGTAAAGGGAATGCTAGATTTGGCAGAAATTAACGGGATATTTTTTGTAAATTAAAGCCAGATAAAGTGTGCATTAAAATTAAGGACTAAATGTTCCGATTTTCCAAGTGATTCTGCATTCCAAAGCTACCGCTTTCATCAAAAAGGACCACAAGAATGACGACGTGGTGTTTTGGTCGGATCTAGCGTCGACCCATTACTCGAATAAAATTCAATTTGGTTTATTAAAATATCTTGTTCCGTTTTTTTACCATCCATCCGTAAAAATCGTTTTTTCCTAAATGCACACATTAACGCCTGGATCTAGCCTGTTGTATGACAGATTGCAAACATTGTTGTGTGGTGATGAAAGATTGCAAGCAATTTTGTTGTTTACATCTCCAGTGGCATGGAATTAAACGAGGCGAGATTTTACGTGCTGTTAAAAATCATAATTTTTTTCTGTGTACTATTTGTACTGCACGCAAAAATAAGGCGCAGTAGAAACTACCATTTCGAGGGTTAAATTGAGCGCAATCATCAACAATTTTCAGCTGACTGTAAATGCGTTTGATTTTACCATGCCTGTGATTAGATCAACCATGGTGCGGTTGATATCAATATGAGGTTTGTCAAATATACCACAAACGTTGAAGATTTTACCGTAAACGTAATAAATTTGACTGAAATTTCATGGTAGTTTTAAAGATAGGCGTAGTCGGGTAAAATGGTAGTTTTTATTACAAGATTTCTTTCTGTGTGTGTAAGAATAAGTCACAAATAATAATGTTGCTAAGGGAAATACTATTTCACACGTACGTCCCCAATCCTTCTGAGAAAAAATCAAATTTAATATGTATGATACTCAATCGTTAGCCATCGAATTTTGGAGTACTGGGGTAAATACCTGCCCAGTATAGTCAGAAATCCTCAAAATATCTTCTGATGACCTAGTTTTGCTAAATCTACAAGTTTGGTGCGGCCATGTTTTGCATCTGAAAATATTTTGTCCACCATTTTTGGAAATATTTGCGGAGTAACCAGTGCATATCCTCAAATAAGGATAATTTTGTGACCTGTTGTAAAAAAAAACAAATTGCATCAAAATTCAATGGCTAACGATTAAGTATCATACATTTTAAATTTGAATTTGGCTATCTCAGAAGGGTTGAGAACGTACGTGTTAAAGCATTTTCATGGATGCTTTAAATTTATGACTGTGTAAGCGTTTAAACAGAGTAGGATAGAGTAGAATAGAATGCGTAAAATTGCCCCTTAATAAGTTTCAAGCCGAAGAAAATGTAAACAACGAAATTGGGTGCAATATCTTATACAACAAACCAGATTTCAGCGATATCTGGCTTAACTTTACATGAAATATTACATTCATTATACACAGATAATAAGAAACATTGCATTTTCTGCGTTATCTAATGCACAGAAAGGGAATGCTAGATTTGGTAGAAAATAATGGGATATTTTATGTAAATTTAAGCTACATAACGCCTGAATCTAGCCTGTTGTATGAAAGATTGCAAACTTTGTTGTATGGTTCATCAAAGACTTCAACCAATTGCGTTGTTTACGCCGCCTTTGGCTTGGAATTAAACGAGGGGAAATTTTACGCGCTTGTTAAAAAATTTTTTTTCTGTGTACCAAAATCTAGTATTCGCTTTGTGTGCATTAGATAACGCAGAAAAATGAATGTTTTTGTTCAAGGACATACGGGATCAAGTCCCTATCACTTCGAAGTTTTCTGAGCACATAACTCAAATTCTATTAGGACTTCGGACGTGAAATTTTCAAGAATCGTTTGCTCCACTGGAGCATCTATTGGTTAGCAATTGGAGCGTTGTTTGTTTTGTTTTGTTTGAGATTTTTAGTCTGAAAAATCGTGAATTAACCAAATCTATAAATCATATGGAAAAAGGACTCTCTCCTGTTTCACCTTACTTGGGTGAAGTCCTGGGTGAGATTTCTTGAAGCAGTGATGCCATATTCACAGACATGTCTGTAAATTTGCAGACTTTTAATTTTTGTTGCAGACTTTTTCAACGATGCAGACATTTAGCAGACATTTTATTTATGTTGCAGACTTCTACAGACATTTTAATTATTTTTAAAATTCCAAATAAGGACATTCTCTGAAGTTCGCATTTAAAACGTACAAGGATCTGAACAGTATTTTAGATTATAGACACTGTATATAGACCGGACAACGCAAAATCATACAATCTGCCAACCCTGAAAAATGTAATAAATTTGAGCAATTGATCTGGCACCACTTGTATTTGTACAAACTTGAAGTAAACAGCGCAAAAGGCTAAAAAAAAGATGCCGTTTCGATGTTGGTAGTTTGTTTTGATTCCGTTTGAAGATATTCACACAGAGAACAGTGCCCTCCGTGCGTAATTTTTGTTACTGTCTTTTTAAAATTTCAGTTCGTTTCCGTTAGTTTTAGCGAATCGTGTGTTGATGGCGCCACTTGCCCGCCTCAAGATTTGCTAGTCTGTCAATTTTAGTTTAGTGAAACCTAGACTAGGCGGCGTTGTTCTCCAACGGTTTGCTTACAAAAATTTACACAGTAAATTGAGAAAAAAATGCTCGAGCCTGGATGTCTGTTCTCTGTGATATTCATTAAAAAGCATAGTGTTTTGAAGAGACTTCCTCGAAATAAAAAACTTCTCCGATGGTCAGGCAGAAACTTCTCAGAAGTATTGGGAGCAAGTAGTTCAAGCAAGAAGAAACTTCAAAAATTCAGGACCGAATATTGCCGAAGTTCAAGATCATACTTATCAGAATTTAAGGAGAACTTCCCCAAGAATCAGAAGAGAACTTATCAGTGCTTCTGGACGAAGTGGAGGAAAGAGGACTTCTTTGCAGTTAGGAACTCTTCAGAGGTTTTGGAGTCCTTGCAAGAAATTCCAGATTGAACATCCCAGGAGTTCTGGAAAAAATCTTCCCCAAATTTTGGACGGGAACTAGCCGTGAAGGACACTAACTATAATTTCTCAAAATATCAGGAAAAAAATTCCTCAGGAAGTGCTCAGCAGATTTGGCAAAGCTCAGAGGAGAACATCTCAAAATTTCAGAACAAGAGAGAGAACAGAGTAAGTCTTTCCAGGAGCATTGTGGGTACTTGTTTCTGATTTGAGCACGAATTTCCCAATAGTTCTTGAACAAACTTCCTTCCAAGTTATGGAGAAAACTTCCCAAAAGTTCAGATGTCCAGGAAGAAACTTCAAGTACAAATTTAAGGGAATTTTCTTGGAAATTTTGGAGACGGCTCTCCTAAAATTTTAATAAAAATTTGCTCGCAGTTCAGGATGGGACCAATCAGAAGTTTGGAAAGAATAAGCTCAAGAAAATACTTCCCCGAATTTCAGAACGAAACTTATCAAAAATTCAGTAAAAAACTCCTCAGAAGTTCACAAGAGGACTTCTCAGAAGTTTCGAAGAGACCAAAAGTTTAGTTGGAACTACCCGGAAGTGCTAGATATCTTCCCTAAAGTTCCGAATCGAACATTCCAGCATTTCAGAATGGGAACTTCTCGAAGTTCAGGTAGATACTTTTGATAAAATCAGGGAGAAACTTTCCAGAAGTATAGGGGGAGCTTTCTAGTAGTTCAAGCAGGAACTTCTCATAAATTCAAGAGCAAACTTCCCCGAAGTTCAGGAGTATACTCCCCTGAAGTTCAGAAGAGAACATCTCGGAAGTTCAGAAAAGAACTGCTCATAAGTTCAGAAAGAAACTTCTTTCTAACTTTAAGAAGATTTTCTAAGAAATTCTGGCGAGTACTTTCCCAAAGTTTTGCGGAAATTTTCCTCGTAGTTCAGGATGGGGCTTATCAGAAATTTAGAAAGCAACTTTGTTCAGGAAAAAACTTACCAAATGTTTCTGGAGGGTAAGGTGGGGTTATTAAATTTGAATTTCGAAGAAAATAAGAAGGGACTGCCAAGAAGTTCATGAGGAATTTTCTCAGAAGTTCAGGAGGAAACATACAAACCAAGAAAAAGATCCAAAAACCTTTACATAATCACACATATAACGTAAATAACATAACTCGCTCTCTTATCACTCTTATTCGTTGATAGAGTCTGATTTGGCAAATAATTACAGACTTTTATAGACATTCCCAGACATTTCAAATTTTTATCACAGATATTTGAAAAAAATATCTGGCATCCCTGTCTAGAAGGTTCATTTGATCAAGCATATACACAAATAAAAAGAAATATTGAATTTTCCGCGTTATCAATGCACATAAAGAAAATGCTAGCTTTGGCAGAAAAAAATAGGATATTTCCCGAGTACTTTTTCAAACAAACGTATCTGATTTTGTAAACAAAGAGGGGAAGTAAGATCCCAAAGTTAAATTTTTTAAACCTTTGAATGATTCCACGCCAAATCGGTCGGTCACCAAACTCAACTATCTTCGATTTTGATGAAACTTGGTACACGTCTTCGGTATGTTGAAAAAAAAAATCCACTGGTGTTAAGATTATTTGGATTCAAGAGTAACTTTTGAGATGGGTGTATGTTTTTTTTCCAACATTTTACTTGAAAAATCGTAGTTCAAAAACCATTACATTTAGAGAAAAACTTTATATGGGGGAGTTGTAGAGAACTAAAAAGGCTTTGTAAAAAAAATGTACACTGAAAAAAAAATTTTTTTTTCATAAAGAAAAATCGAAAATAAATACTAAAAATCAAATATAAAAAAAAACATATTTTTAATATTTTTCAAATTTGTTTTGTGGAAATTTGAGAAAAAAGACACGTTTTGAAAAAAACTCTAGGATGGACGCTCTTATAATAAAAAGTTTTCCGAAGAGCGAACTTTGGTGCATATTTCAAATTTTGGTTATTCATTATTATAAATGAAAATTAATTATACAATATGATTTTGGAGATCATTAAAAACAATAATGATTATAATGATAAATCACCTGAACGCAACCGTTTTCGAGATTTTTCGGATTTTATTTCAATAGAATGAAAAAACCTCAGAAAATTCGCTCTTTTCTTAAGTTAATCGAGATTTCCACCAGAAATGATAAATTTTCCAAGATCTTCATATTATAACGTTCACATTACTCTAATGTCCTCTTTTCTTTTGATATCAGGATGATAAGAAGACTCATTTGAAAGAACAAGATAAATAGCACTATTGTTTTAATATTGCAATCAATATATTTATAATTGTTTTATGGCTGTATCGGTCGGGCCGCTCAGAGAATGAAGGGAGCGAATTTGCTAAAGCGATGAAAGTAACAGCGAGATAGATGTCGCAGGGGCGACAAGTGTGAAATGGACAGATGATGAAATTATGCGGAGGGTCATATAGAAGAAGCATATTAATCGAACTGCTGACTATTTTGCCAAGCTCAACGATGTTAGAGGTCGGGTGTAGTGTGTGAAAACTACACTCCGAACAGTTCGGTGATGTAGCGATGAAAGTAACACATATTGTTTAAGGTAGGTAGACAAATAGCAGCTATAACGTATGTCAGGTATATCTTCTCATAAAAAAACAGCTAATGTACGCTGCCTGTAAACTACCAGAGATGTTTTATACCTGCATTTCCAAAGGTACCACAGCCAATATATATGCTCATACATAGTCGCATTCATCAGTAAAATCTATCTGAGTGAACTGAAAATGGAGTTTAACATGAAGAAGTGTTGTATGCCGTTTCCCACTAAACGGTGCTCAAAAAACCTTCGTAAATTAACCGAACAAAATGTCAAAAAACTCAAGTTTATGGGCAAAACACATTTGGACACTTCTTTGATGATTTGTGATAATTGTCGTTTGCATTTAAATAGAACGGAACAATCCCATGCTGCAATTTCGGAGCCTAGTGAGAAACCATCAATTACTAACATTATGGATCCACAACCATCTACATCACGGCAAGTAGACTTGTATGGTCTCGAGGAAACGCCATCGGCAATATCATTAATGTCAGTGCCATCTGATAGCAGTGTGCAAGATTATTCAAGGCGCCATAATATTGAGCTATTTAACAAGGGCGTAGCTGGAATCAACGTTTCGCCAATATCGGCTAAAAAGTTCCTGAACGTAAATTATGCCCGCAAAAAGTTCAAAGATGTTTCAAACGGCATTCGGACACACATATTTGGGGATCAAGCGGAGGAGGATGACCTGGAACAATTGAAAGTGAAAGCAGCCGAATATGACGAAATAATCGCGCAGCTAAAGGACCGGTATGCTGATCCAGAAACTTCGAGGGACGATCAAGTAAGGATACTTTCGGTTTTACCACAATCTTGGACAAATCAAAGAGTAATGGCAGAATTTGGAATAACAAACAAGTACATCGTATCACAAGCTAAATTCCTTGCAATATAGCAACAAAGTGTCGTTTTGTTATGTATCACACTGAAGAGTATGAACAGGGGTAGCAGAATGGAATGAAATTTACCGACAGACTAAAACGATTGCAGGTACACAAAGTACCACTCATTCGTTCCAATTTCAGAAAACGAAGTTTTTGTAAAACTGTTTTCGAATGACGAAGAAGGCAGGATTCATAATATATATAAAAGCAATCAATAGTTTATATAATGTTTATGTAATATTATCAATGACCGAGACTAATAAATGGTATATATAAATATAAATCCAACCATAATTCATTATTTTTGTCTTATAACTTTAAGTGAAGCTTTTTCAATCGACGAGCTGTTAAGAGTAAGTAAAGAGGCACATACATGTGTTTTAAAAAGGCTAAAAACACAAGAGAAACAATCGTTAGCTATTGTTGTTTTAATATCACGAAGTAATTTATGAAAAGGGCGTATTTTTTGAGGTTTTGAAATTTTATTGAAAGAAAATCAGAAATATCTTGAAAACAGTTGCGTTTACGTGGTTTATCATTATTATCATTATTGTTTGTAATGATCTCCAAAACCATATTGTAACATCAAAATTTATTTATAAGAATGAATAACCAAAATTTGAAATATACACCAAAGTTCGCTATTTGAAAAACTTTTTTATTATAAGAGCGTCCATCCTAGAGTTTTTTTAAAACGTGTCTTTTTCCTCAAATTTCCATACAACAAATTAAAAAAATATTAAAAATATGTTTTTTAGATATTTTATTTTTAGTAATTATTTTTTGATTTTTCTTGATGAAAAAAAAATTTTTTTTCTGTGTATATTTTTTAAGAAAGGCTTTTTAGTTCCCTACAATTCCCTTATATAAAGTTTTTCTCTAAATGTAATGGTTTTTGAACTACGATTTTCAAGTAAAATGTTGGAAAAAACACATACGCCCATCTCAAAAGTTACTCTTGAACCCAAATTATCTTAACACCAGTGGAATTTTTTTCCAACGTACCGAACTCATGTGCCAAGTTTCATCCAAATCAATGATGATCGGGTATGATTTTGGGATTTCCGGCACATTCTGGATGGAATCCCTCCTTTAGCACTTTCATGCCAACTAGGCCACCAACACAAGGAATAAAATTTTCCTAAAATAATGGTGATGCTACTTTCCGTGAGGGTACTGAGAGTTTGAGAAATTAACGATTGAATGTTACTTCCCCTCTTTGTTTACAAAATCAGAAACGTCTGTTTGAAAAAGTATTCGAGATTTCATGTCATTTTTAGCCAAATAATGCCTGAATCTAGCCTGTTGTATGAAATGTAGCAAACATTGTTGTATGGCGCATGAAAGTTTGCAAACAATTTCATTGTTTACACGTTTACTTTGGCTTGGAATTAAACGAGGGAAATTTTACGCAGCTTGTTCAAATCGATTGTATTTCTTCTGTGCGGCTGTTAACTCAT
>JASCZW010020823.1:0-11635 GCA_034211315.2 Aedes japonicus
TGCCATGACTGCCAATATGACCAATATGGCTGTGACAGCAAAAACGACAAAACGGAACAAGGAGATTGACATTAAAGTTGCTCTTTCCCAAGAAATTTCAAAACATCCTTCCTTGTACCAAATAACAAGCAAGAAGTGTTCCAACAAAATAGCTAAAGATGCTATTTGGCAACAAATCAGTAACTGATTGGACGTGTATATTTTTAGGAGTATAGTACAACTTTTGTACTATACTCCTAAAAATATACACGTCCAATCTACGTGAAAATGTTGGTAGCCTTCGTCCATATATCTTATCAGGTAGCAGTTACGTGAAAATCACGTAGCTTAAAAATATTTTTTTGGTTGTCAACATGAGCTTTAAGGTAAATGTTACGTGATTTTGAGTTAAGTAAGAACTGATTTCCACGTAATGTTTACGTGATTTTGCAGTGAAATTTACTAGGAAACTGAATAAGAGTAACGTGAATTTCACTTTGATTAAAAATAACTAAAAAATAAATAAACATGACGTGAATTTCATTTTGTTTTGAACAAATGGTCATGCAATGTTTACGCGATTATTTAATATTTACTAGAAGTCGTTTATTTTTCTCGATATGGTAGACTTGTGCAGCAAGATTTGATGTGATTCTCTGTTTCTAGTAGAACGACAATAGTATTTTGGTGTGACATGAGATTTCAGCCCTTATTTGTATGGCGGCTCACGTTACACAAGGTGACTGTTGTTCTTTCACTATTGGCAGAAATTCACACCAATTCTCACCGCGCAGAGTAAATGAGTATAATCAAACTCCTAATTGCTTAGTAATATTCATTATAGTTATATCCATTATAATGTTTGCTCCAACGCCAAGCGAAACTGTTCTTCTGAAATCGTCAGGAGATCAAAATGAGTTATTCCACCCTCTGAAATTGAAATCAGTGATATTACTGTTCAATGTTGGCGCTTAAATATTATGAATTATTAAACAATACCTTCAAATATTTGCAGCAAACCGCCAAGCAACTCCAAATCAGCGAGCAACTTTTTCATCAAACTATCAAACGATCAAAGATCAAACGATCTTTTTTCATACATGAAAATCACGTAACCCATTTGATGTGAACGGAAACACACTCATACAACCAAAAACAGAATGTTTACGTGAAAAATTTGTCATTTTCTCCACCAGCTTTAGTAAACATGACAAGGAATGTACATCAGTTTCACTACCATTATGTAACATTGGAAACAGAAGCAGTTGCACCAGGTACATGATTTTTCACGTAGATTGGACGTGCATATTTTTAGAGTGTAGTTCATCGTCAGTAAATAAATCCATCAGTACTGGGATGCTTTTGAGGGAATCGACCAGGTAAAAGCATACATCGTTATAGTAAACTTAAATAAAATAATTTGTAAATTTCTAGAACTTATTTTGATAAAGCAAAACTCCAAAAGATTTGTGATAAATCCGGTGCGGTCTTCAAAACTGTCAATTTTTCAATGCTTTCTTCAAGAAAAAACTTGAAAAAAAAAAATTCAGGAAAAACCTGAGCCAAATCCCGAACGAAATTCCGATCCCTAATTCCGTGATGCTTTTTCCGAACTGTAATGCTTTGTTCGTATTACAGCGTTGTAACATTATACAAGGCTATCTCGATGACATTTTCCTTGTACTTATCAGCATACAGGGACGAGCATCTTGGATAGCAGCCAGCTTAGCCTCGTCTAGCAAAAACCGTCTTGTGGCTACTGGAGGAACGCGAATAATTTATGAAAAGGTCGAATTTTCGAAAATGATTCGAATATGATAAAATTAAATCGAAAATATCTCGAGAATAGATGCTCTAACGAAGATCATTATTGGATGCTCAAAAATTTTAAAATATTACAAAAATCAGATTGTATCATCAGAATACGTTTATTTTCGCAAATATTAAAATTATGAGATATCTACTCTAATCTAATCTAACACAAACGCAGCCAGTACGAGAAAGCATCCTGGAAATAATTGGGTTAGATAACGCCCAATATTTTTTTTGTCAATGTTGATGCTTGCAGGGGGAGGTAGCTCATATACACTTCCGGTCCGCCTCTAAGCATCTTGCTATGAGGTACCAGGTGGTTACACACCGATTACCTGTCGATCTTCCAAGTTTGGAAGACGTCTGTATTGAATTATCTCAAATTATAATATTCCGCCCACTATATCACAAAGCATTGCGATTTGTTGAGCGGATTGGAGATAAGGAAAGCATTGGGTACAGGACCAAGTCTCCCCCGGTTGGTGCTAAACAGATGAGCATGGAAATCAATTGAAGCATAAAGTTGACAATAGACGCGGAATGTTTCGCGAAATCCTTCAATCGCGATTCAAAGTGGGACGTTCAGCTTGCTTATTACAGATATCGGTTCAAGTGGTGAAATGGTTTTTAGACTGTAGTTGTGCAAGTTGACAGTTTGCGAAAATTAAGGAGCCTGCCTCGGGCATCGGTTGTAAATATTTGTGTCGAGGGTGTGTTGCGCAAAGTTTTGTTGTCGGGAATATCGCGTTTTCTATTGTTTCTGTTAACCTATTGTTCGGTGGCGCGATTGATCGAGTGAACAACGAAGAACAATAAGGCTGCTTCCCCGTGAGATGTGTTGGTTCGCCGGGTGTGGTGGGCGGGTGGTGGGGATCATAATTAATTGTGATCCATATTATTCGTTCGCCAGACTCGCTGGGCCACATATCTAGGAACCAGCCAGTCTCTATTACCTTTTGTGAGTGGTTGCAACAGCGTCTGTACTATTGGTGTAAACTAATCTAAATTGGCTCTAATACTTTAATATTAATTACCTTGTTTTCTCAATGAAAAACCACCATCACAATTTGTGAGTGACCCCAATAGCATCCTTACTGTTGGTGTAAATCGGTTCAAATCGGAAATCGGTATTAAAATTAAAACATTTAACCTTCACACAAACACATGATAAGAAAGCGTATTATATATGTTACCACTAACGAATATCTTTATTATGTTTACTATCTTTCCATGTATGTAAATGCGTCCCGCACAATATACGAGCGGTGGTGAAAATCAAAGAGCAAGACAAACGACGACAAACTTGCACTTGTATCAGTGCAACAACAACCAATAGGAGAAGAAACAGATGAGAACTATTCATACTTGACATATCAATTACAATAATCACTAAATCATTATTTCGTTTTCGTTTCAGCATTCAAACGCCCCTCTCTCTCTTGCTTCACTTTCTGCCTCCTACTATCCTCTATGTAATGAATCTAAGACTTGTTGGGACTGGTTAGTTAATAACCGGCACCTGCTTGTGGAAGATCCCGGTGTGCTATATGGTCTAGGGCATATCAACGGGTAGGCTTGGTAGGTTCTCGCCTAGCCCAAACGCAGATGGGCGGACAGTGGTCTGCCAGGGCGGGGACTGAGAAATTACAATTACAATTACAGTTACAATATTGATGCTTGCAGCATATCAAAGACATGATACAAGCGTCAAAGCGGCCAGGCCTACTGCGTTGCATTAACCGCAAAAGATGATTCTGTAAAATGAGTTGGATTTAAATGAGTAGATTTGAACCACAACGCGTTTTGTGAATCTACAGGGGAGGAAGGATGTGTGGACATACCGTACAATACGCTCCGAGGTTATGAATAATAAAATACTATACAAGTAAATAATGAAAAAAAAAATGGAAAACCTAAAGAACAGTATATAAAACATAGAGGAGTGATATTATAATGTAAAATGATAATAATAATTACACATGTCTGCAGACTGCTGTCCAGCTGCACTTGTCGAAGGATTAACGTAACTATAATGAACTTAAAAGCTTATGCATCATAGCCACAAGAAATTTTTTTTTCACGAAGCTTGGAAACTCCATGGATGAATTGAAATTAAATATAAGGAATAGTGTATTTAAAATGTCGATGTGGTGTTCCGTTTCTTTGCACTGCTATACTGATTTGTAGTGGATTGCATAGACTTAAATGATGACATCCACTGGTTGGTCACTGATCTAATCTAATCTAATCCAATATAAACGTAGCATAATTGAACAGCATTTATTTATATAAAAAATAGCATCCGCTGATCTAAATTATTAGGAAAATACCTTATGCTACAATTCAATAAAACACCTATACAACTTGGAATCACCTGCCAGGACGATCTTGACGTAGATCAAACTTCATTAGTATTATTGTTATAATTTTTCAAATGAAAACATCAATGATATGCAATTAATAAAAAGATGCAGCTATACACCGCTATACAGCTCAACAAGTAGTCGATGAATGTATACTCAAATGCTACCATGCTAGAAATGAGACAGAAAAAAACCGCCCCGAGCACCCAACGATGACTATAATTGATGCTAGCACCCTGAACCTAAACATGAATTTATGTATTTGAATACCTTTATGTATCCAAATAATACCATCAATCATCACATATGATAATTATAAGAGTATTTAAATATGTTAAATGAAAACACACTTAAATGTATATAAAGTTGAGAGTCCGGAAAATTGCATATGATTACAAAAAATATACTATGACGATAATGAAAATAATACGATGTTATAATGAAATAATAAGGAATATGCATTCTTTTCTAAACTATAAAACATGTAGTGAAGCACCATAGAGTTGTAGGTTAACGTTTACCCCGTGCTTGGAATAGGGTCTTGGGGTACTTAAGCCGTTCCCTACCCTATATGTACAAAATAAAACCGATATCCACTGTCACGGAAATGGAAAATCAGGTATACTTCCACATCCCTAAGGTCCTGGAATGGCCGAAGAACAAAATAGATCACTACAACCATCATAGACAAATCCTCAATCAAAAGACGCTTGATATTCCCTTCTGAAGCTGTGTTGCTCTTTTAAAGCCTTTCCCTACACTCCTCCAGTCACATTCAACGGACCGTAGAATAAGGGCAGCCCTAAGTTTGCACCTTTAAACTGAAGAAATGATCCATTAAAAATTGAAATTCATTCCATAAAAAACGTATTCATGACCCATTAAACTCTGGTCAATATCCATAATAAAATGGATATGAGCCATAACATTTATCAATGTGATCCGTAATTTATATAAAATTTAGCAATAAAATGTCAAAAAAGTACCGTTATATATCTAGGGTATGATCAATAGAACTGTACGGATTACCCATAAACATATACCGAATGTTCCATAAAAGGTTCAATATCATTCCTTAAAGTTGTCAAATTGATCCTTAGAATGTAACGTTTGTGAACTTAAATATATACACATGATCAATAAATTATTGATCCAATCGTCAATGATCCATGATAGTTTTGAAAACTTAACCACAAGCTTCTAAATATGGCCCATAGGAAATAAACTTTGGGCATTTAAAATAATATGTAGGATCCATAAATTGTGCCAGAATTATTACAATGTTGAGTTTATATTTTTTAAATTTTGGCTACGGGAAATCGATCCTTGACTGCGCTACTACTCAGATCTATTAACATGTCCGTTTCTTTAGCTATGCGGTTCAAATATTGCTATTAAAGAAGGATTGCTTTTTAGAAGATTTTAAATTTTTCAGAGAGCTGATTTACTTTCACGATTTCACGTTCTTTTACGACCGCAACTGCGACACATGTTTCCCAATAAATTTGTTAAAGTTTGCATGTAACAAACTAGGGAAGATTTTCCTATATTAATCTCATCATTTTGCAATTCATCCTACTTGAAATTAAACAATGAACAGGTGACAGGATTAGTTAGTAATGTTTGTTGTTGTTATTAAAAGTAAGCAAACATTATTAGAAAACGAAACCGATCCTTCAACTGCCCAATTGTTTGATTCATCGTAGGATGAATAAAGGAACAATGAGATTAATATGGGGACAGTTACTCTACATGTCAAATTTAAGGCTTGATCAAACTGTTATTTAAGATTTTTTTTTATAAAATTATGCCGGGCAAACGCTTGCCGTCCAACTCGCTATCGCTCGTCGGACCTAACTACAAAAAACATCCTCCGTTTGCATTATACCGGGCAAATGCTTGAATCAGTCGTTAACTTGAATACGATATCGGAAACTTCGACCGCTAGTTAGTTCTTAGTTCTTCAATCCTCAACTGCTCAGCAGGCAACATTGATATTTCTAGCGCTTGGAGTACATCATCACAAATCGTGGCTACTATGTCACATTGTACAATATAGTGTGTCTAACTGAGGAGCTGTTTGATTTTTTTTCTTCTGAAAACCAATGTTTGGAAAAATTGTAGTTGAGAAAATTTTCTATAAGAATAATTTGCTACGGATCATTTATATGAGTTTATAGATTATTATTCATTGTTTTATGGATCATAGACAATTTATTTATGGAACATTTTTAATAATTTATGAATCATGTGCACGTATTTTAGTGCACAAATGTTACATTCTGTGGATCAATTTTACAACTATAAGGAATGATATTAAACCTTTTATAGAACATTCGCTATATGTTTATGGGTAATCCATACAATTTTATTGATCATACCCTAGATATATAACGGTACTTTTTGACATTTCATTGCTAAATTTTGAATAAATTATGGATCACATTGATAAATTTTATGGATCATATCCATTTTATTACGGATATTGACCAGAGTTTAATGGGTCATGAATGCGTTTTTTGTGGAACGATTTTAAGTTTTTAATGTATCATTTATTAGTTTTTATATGCAAAAGTAAGTTTGCCTAGAATAAGCGATCGAAGATCTCGGACCGATGACTCCTGAAACAAACGACCTATCTTATCACGAAACTACTAAACAAATTTATTTAAATACAATCCCATAATTCCTACGGTTGCATGCCAGTCTTCCACAAAAACAGCAACTTGAATTCAGAAATACAATCTACATGTTCATGCTGAAACACCCAAAAACTAGCCCAAAAACCAATTGAGCCCTCAATTGATCACATCAAAACGGTTTCGGAACGCAAAGATGACTCCAAGGCGCATCGAAACCCCCAATCAAATGAGAAAGGAAAACCCACAACATGAAACAACATTCGCTACGGGAACTAAAACTATTCTGGTATCAAAAATATTAGAAGTACTTAGCCTAATTCCATCTGATCCCGTATCCGATCCAAAAAGTCCGAACGGCAACCAGCACCCATCAACACCAGCTAAAGAATGCACTTCCAGAACCGCTGCTCAACCCGCGATGCTTTTCTGGTTTTAATCAAAACAATACGAAATGGAATCGCCTGACTTCTGTTTCTTGCAGGTTTCCACAAATAGAGAGCGGTAAGAAAACAAATTCACTATACACTTTGTTAAATATTATATAACATTAAAAATTAAACGAGAAAAAATGACAAGACAAAAATTTTCACGTCTTGCTTCGAGCACCGAGCTACGATCTCCGCAAATATTAAAATTTTGAGATATGCACCGAAAGTTGATGTTCTAGAAACTGTTTTCGTTGACATTTTTCCAAAAAAAATTGCGTAATAATTTCTAAAAATCTAAAATAAATAAAAATCGTTTTGTTTTTAGATATTTAAATTTTCATGTTAATTTTTGATTTTTTCCGAAAAAAATCATTTTTTCCAGTGTATATTTTTTTATAACCTTAGTGTACATTTTTTTCTCAACCTTTCACAATACATAGGGCCACAACTTGTTCATATGCAGTTTTTTTTGCACAACCAAAGGTTTTTCGAGCTACAAATTACTGATTGATGCGCTATTCAAAATGCATGGCCTTTTTAAAACTGACTCTTGAGTCCCAAATTTTTTGCATCAGTATAAAAAACTTACTTTCGAGCAGGGTTGCAATTTCTTTGGGGAGAATCACCTGGCGCACATTTCCTAGCTCTCTTTGGTGAATCTCACTTAGTCTCTACGGAGATATTTGCCTAACACCACTGGAGAGATTGTTGGATACAGCACGGGAGAGCGAGAGAATTGACAATACACTCACTGCAGTGTGAACGACGATCACATATTCTATATTACGTAATATAGTTCGTAGTGTGAACGGGGTGTTACAGACATTTAAAAAAACTATCTAGCATCCCTGGGAGTAGCCATGGCAACGACATAAACAAAAATTTGTAATTCAAGTTTTGCTCTACGGTTGAATCGAACATTTCAGTCAACTCATCTCCTGTGCATTATCGGCATTTAAATTGTGAGCAGTTACTTCTTGTAGTGCCGCATAAACACTCTCAACAGCTGCCACAATTATCTCTTAAATAACAATTTAAGCGAACCTTCCCACCATCGACGACATCCGAACGCCACGGACACCCATAAAACCGCGCGCAACGCGTTCCGTGTCGAAATTTGTCACTGGAGTCACCCGTTTCAACGCTCGCACGCCCGGATCCATTTGTGACCAATCAATCTGCCGGGGGTCTCTCTAATCCATTTGACGTCTTTTCAGCTCAAGCTCAAGCTCAGGCTCCGGCGAATCGAAGGCGATGGTGATACGGCAAGTCGAGATCTCGTCACCGATTTCCACAGAAATCGCGCTCTCGAAACTCTAAAAAACGAGCAAGCGAGAGGGGACAGACATCAGCATCCGACGATCTCGAGGAAGCCTACCTCCCTGAATGCTCGATTGCTCGTTCACATCGGGCTGGCAGAGCCCGTGGTTCGAGAGGCTCCAAAGATTGCACCTCCGATAGTGATCTCATTTAAATTTATAACGAGAATCGATCGCAAGCGTACGATAACAGAGACCCTGAACCGATGCTTCTGCTGCTGCTGCTGCGCACCTGGAACAAGCGTTTCGTTGTTGGCCGTTCTTGGTGGAAGGAAATCAATTCACCTATTGCACATTGAGACAGAGTAAACAAGGTTCATAAACGACTCCATTCAAGATCGAACTGCGATCATAAAATCTTCCACTCGCTCTTGGCAGCAGCAGCAGCAGCACCGGCAGCTACCTTAATGAGTGTGAAACTAATTTATGGGCTCCATTTGACCTTTCATTTGCCTTAATTTTAATGTTGTGTTTGTTTCTCCGTATGTTTTCGGCCCCATCGGTCGTTCCAAATCGCGCGTCACGACGACCCTTTCTCCCGCGTCATCTGGTTGTCGTCGCACCTAATGTCATCTCAATATTTTTGAAACATAATACCCCTCGGTGGTGAATACCACCCCCAATGTTCCGATACGATCAAATCATACACACAACGTCCAGATTTGGACCACCGAGTGTCACGACTGCGACAACGACGACGAGCTTGGGCCATGTTGGACATGTCCCCCTTGCTTTTTGTTCCCATCCATTGCTTCCTCCCATCAAAGCGATTGAACTGCTTCACAGAGTCAAGGGAGATCGGAGAGAGTGGTACCAGTAAAACCGTATCGCGTTGATGTCTTCCTTGATGCTCTACACAGCTTTCCAGATCCAGAGTGCATGTACATATAGCTCTACAACAGCTGCTGCCGAAGCAGCAGAACATTATCTGATGGGCACGACTATCCAGATGCCACCGGATGATGACAGAAAGTATCCCAAATATAGCTGCTGCTCGGTGCGCTCGGGTTGGCAGCAGGGCCGGAATGAACCTGTGGGCTGTGGGAAGGATATGTGCGGCGAAATCAGATGGACGCAATCTGTGTTCCTGTGAACAACATCAACCCCGGGAATCGGAGGGGTCGTTCCTTTCTCGGACTCATTTGCATTAATTACCGTCGCTCCGTACCGGCCGGTGTAGCCTGATTGGGCTCACCCCCCCTCAAGTGGCCTCTCCCCATCCAACCAGTCGACTCTGTTGGGCTGAGGGAAAATTTCGCATGCAGTGTTTAATAGATTCCACACGTCCGGTTGCGAACGGTAAGAAATTAGGGACGATGAATGTAATGAGCCTCTAGGCTTCGGGCAAATTAGCCTGTCACCTGTGTGTGTGGTAGTTTTAGCCGAGTTGAGATCAATTCAATTATGTAGGAGCTTGAGCAGATCTATGACGGTATAATCAGGTCAAGGAGTATTTTTTCTTCGGAAAATTTGTTTTTTTGGTTGGACTGTACACAGAAAAAATAATGAATTTTAACTGGCGCCTAAAAATTCCCCTCGTTTAATTCCAAGCGAAATGAGGCAAAAACAACGAAATTGTTTGCAATCTTTCTTACAACAGGCTAGTATCTGGCGGTATTTGGCTGAAATTTACATGTAATATCGCATTATTTTCTGCCAAATCTAGCATTCCCTTTATGTGCATTAGATAACGCAGAAAATTCATTGTTTCTTTTTATCTGTGTAATTAGACAACTATTTACTTATTATAAACTATATTAGAATTTATGAGAATGAAGTTTGTATGTGGAGTTTTAAGGTTTCAATTTAATTTCATTACAAATTTTTACGTTCAAATTGCAAATTTTCAAATTGGAAATGGCAAATTTATCAATAATAATCAATCCCAAGTAACATTGCCAAAATGATCCATATTTATTATATTTTATTAAAGTTTTATGACAGCCACTTGAAACCAATTTGGTTTTATTACGGCACCAAGAGGTCATATTTTAGTCAGATTTATGAGGACCTACACGGCTTGTTTACAACAATCTTAAAACCTGGCATTCTCAAATTCCTTTTACTCCTAGCAAAGGTTTTATTTCGGCTATATGAACTCGTTTTGAAATGCCGTTCTAGGACTCATCCTATTATGATTAGTAGAAAAAGCATTTTAAAACCATTTTGCCTCCAGTAAATGCATTAAACGGCATATTGGCATTGAAGGAAGTCAAAAAATGGCCAAATAGTTTTATAGTAGTCATTACGAAAATAAATTGTTTTTTTATGGCAAAACTGGGATTTTTATCCATTCGCCACATATAAGAAATAATTGAAATGTGAAAAAATAAATGCACCAAAATTTAAATGTGGTGCAAATGTACTGTAGATCGGAAATCAATTTCGACATTCATTTAGATAACCTTATTGAATTCCATCAATTCCATCATCAGTCAATCGATGATTAATTTATCGAATATATTTGTTTTAATTTTGTTTCTATTTTCGGCTATTTTCGTGCCAAATTTCCCTATAAAATTAAATGCGCATATGATTTGCAGCTTGATACACTGTAAAATCTTAATCTGTTTTTGGATATTTTGCAATCAAACAAAATTTCCCGCAACACTAGAACTTTTTTCTTAGATATTATTTACTGCTAAATGAATCAGAAGAGCAGAGAATCGAACAAAGCAGAACAACAAAAACCAACCACGATATCACAGTGAAGTTTGACAGCTGTGGCCATTTGGCCGTATGCTGGTTTTCATGGCAGCCAATAGGTTTTATGAAGGTTCTCAAGTGGTCATAACATCTTTCACTAGAACATTTTCAAAATCTTTATGGTCTTATAAAGGTTTTATTAACTTGTTTTCACAACCGTCTATAGAGTGGGCCACTTTGTACAAATTTTGGCTTTAAAGAAGCATAGAGGAGGTGTTGGTAGACAAAACAGTTTTGAATGTAGTTTTATCAACAAAGCCGGGAGGAGTGCTATACGGCTGGAATAAAACTAAAATTGTTACTTGGGATCGTTGCTTATGAAATTTTTTCCCAGTTTCAACTTACAATTGCTGAAGACCACTTTTCCATTTAAAATTGGCAAAATT
>JASCZW010020824.1:0-11638 GCA_034211315.2 Aedes japonicus
CCAGAAAAGTAAATGCGGATTGCTGTTATAAAATCAGCATCACGCAGCAAATAGTGACTCATGGCAACAGTAAATCAAATGTAAAAACTTACTTTACCAGTCATTTTCAGGATACTTCAAATCAAGATTTTGGTGAATTGCTGCTATCGCTGAAAACGAACAAAAAATGTGCTTCAGCATGAAACCACAGAACTTTACACTTTAATACTTTACAACATATCTTGCATTTCAGGATCAACTGAATAAAGATCAAATATATGAGATACGAATGCTTGTAGTATTTTTCCTTATAAATATTTCACAGGAATGGGAGGGACCATCAGGGAACCCGGTTGAAGCGCTTTGACGGAGAGTGAGAAAGCGAGATGGCCTCGCTCTTATGACCAATTGTTCAATCTTTTTGTTGGAAGGAGATCCTTTATATCCCTGTGAATACGTGTAAGTGATGTTGCCTGTCGATCCACCCAACCTGTTTGTGGCCCTTCATATGGCATGATTAGGATAATCTGTGGTTATTTAAGCTTAATCCAGTCTCACAGAGAGAAGAACTCATTGGCTGTTGGAATTAGTTTCCATGCTACAATGGGTGGCAATACATATCATACATCATACATTAACAACGGAAGTAGCTGTTGCTATAAAAGAATCCTTAAACTCATTTCTTTTGACTACTCCTCCAAATTGGGTTAAATAAAATATTAGATTTTTTATATTATTCTGTTAAAGAAAAATAACAGAATTTGTTATAGTTTTTGTTATTCTTTTCCTTTTTCGTAAAACACATTGACTTATTAATTTCTTTAAACTATAACACGTTTTGTTACAATCTATTTAAACGTTGAGGAAATCAGGTTCTTGTCTTTAATATTTTAACTACTCGTGGACCCAAAACTATAAAAAAATGTGAGTAAAACACCAACCAATTTATTAGTAAAAACTTTTATTGTTCTATTTCTGGGCATTTATGTTGCAAATAAATCAAAATCCGTTCTGAATAATCAATATCCTTTTTTATTTTCCGTTAAACACAAGTCTCATCTCTCGAGCGAATGGTAAATTTACGGCTATATGGCTTAAAGACTGCATTAAAAATTAGTTATCCACGTATTTTTCTTCTAAAATCATTTAAAAAATATATGTTTTATTCAAACAATTGAACGATTTATTATTGTATTACTGTAAGACCAGATGCAATTGATAAGTATTTGAACAAAATTTGAAAATGCGTGAAAAAAAAATTTACCAAGTTTCGGCCAAGTGTTTCATTACCTTTTTACCATTTTTTTTAACTCCTACATATTTTCAGTTTTTTGCCAGTCTTTTTGAAGACCCAATTGCTTTCGATGGGTTGAAGGTGCAGGTAATTTACCGGATTGATGTCTTTCTCAACGATACCCTTTTCCGGAAGCCAATTATTGAGAGTTGTTTTGGCGTGTTGCGTCGACGCCAAGTCCGTCCAAAAGTGTGGAGGGGTACTATGCTTCTGATATAAAGACAGCAACCTCTTATGCAGACACTCAGATCGATAGATTTCCTCATTGATTATTCGGGTAGTGTAAAAAATGCTAAAATTCATACCGCAGGACCATATTGTTTACCATACCAGCACTTTTCAACCAAACTTCTCCACTTACATGGACCTGTCTGCATTGTGTACATCCTTCTCTACGATGATAGTATAATACTGTTGACTAGGAAGGGTTATTTAGTCCTTTTCGCCATACGTCTCGTGGTTCATCAAAATACGTGCTTCCGGCCCCTGCAAAACTCGCGAATACAACTTCCGGGCCCTTGTTGCTGCGTGTTTCTTCTGTTCTGTATTTTGTTTGGCGATTTTCTGCTTCTTGTTGGTGTTCAGCTGGTATCGTTTCTTGATACGTTGATTAATTCCGACGCTGGTTCCCGCTTTATTTGCCAAATCACGTATCGACGCAATCGTATATGATTTGTTCTTCCGAATTAGAGCTACTACATTCTGATCTAGTTCTGGGTTGGAAGATCCAGGTTTTCTGCCTCTTCCTGTCAGTTCATCCAAAGAACAGTGTTCCTTAAAATTGGTTATCATGGATTATACACTTGCGTGATGAAGTACAAAGTGCTGTCGCACCATTTTCACGTTCCCATGTGAAGAAACCTTCATTTTCTCGTTTTTTCAATGCGCAAAATTTTGAAAATGATTTTAAACCGTGCCGAAAAATAAACAAAAGAAATATTACAGTCGAACGCCCAGCATGCTATGATGAACACAATAAAACTATCACAAATACACGCGTACAACGCAAATGTACGTAGATAGCTTATTTTCGATTCATTCTTTATTTCACTCAAATTGTGTACTCGACAACCGACAATACACTTTTTGTTTGGGCTACGGAACTAACACTTATCTGGGAACAATAGGCAAGCCACTGCACGGTGCTCTGCATGACAAGATCACGTCAAATTCGGCATCCTCGTTTTCTCAAAAGCATACTATCGGGTATAGATGCCGGACATCCTCAAAGAGCTAGTCACATCCTGACTCATAATGTACTTACTACGATACTTTTCCCAAAATCAGACACTCCAAGGCACCGTTGGTAATCATCACTCCGAAATCTTAAACGAGGAAACAGACGTGCGACAAAGCTCCCTTATAGACGTCACCATATTCCTCGTTCGGATGAACCGGATTTGTCTGAGACTTCCAGTGGGCATCTAAACATTTTTTTTACGCGAACGGCATCGTCATGATGGTCACGAGGAGCAAAGTAATTGCCCCCACTTTTATACGAGATATTTTGCCGCATTTGACCTGCTACACCTTTTTTACCTTCTTGCCGTATTTTTTGGTGTAAATGGCTTTCACATATCTTGGCACATACTTTCCTTTCAACGAGAAATAAACCTGCAGTCCTGGTGGAGCTTTATAATAGAATTTTATGTAGGATCCATCATCTATGATAACACAGCCGGGTTTTTTTTTATCATCAACTGGCTGAACCCAGTGCGAGCGCTGCTCCGCTTGCAACTTCGAGAATAAAAATTTAATAGAACACCCCCGTTTATGGTTGTTTTTTGGAATGATTTTTTTTTCTTGACTAAGCAGGGGCTCAAACTTCGATCAGAACATGCTTCTTACTCGAGAAATAAACGTTTTGTGTTTTAGTAACCTTCTCATGTTTGGTAGAAATTTGTGCTTCATTTGTATGGGAGCCTTCCTCTCAGAGGGGAGGTTTCTCAAACCACCATATAATCATTGCTTTAAACCCTGGGTTTATAATGGCGCTGTAATGAATGAAAGAGAGCGAGCCCGGAGAGAATTTCTCAAACCAGATTCGCCCCTAATGAAAAAAACCCTAGATTTATTTGTTAGTGTATTTTCAAATGTAGGAACAGTCTATATGTCACATGGATCCTTAAATGGACCCGGTTAAAAATACACCTTTTCATGTAACGAAAAATTGCAAAGTTAAAATGCCCTATGTTTCGTATTTTTTCCTGAAATGCTCCAAAACTATCTCATTCCGTAGTCGTCCACTCGTTCAAAGCAATAAACATTATTTGTGTAACTTGTCTATGTTCATCATCCTGCATATTACTGTGACCCCTAGTGGCTTTGTGTCAGAGCTTCGCATCCACCTACCTAGCAAACGCTGCTTTTAAAAAGTTACAGCAAATGACGATGGCTTACCATTAATTCACCACCCAAAAGTAGCGCCATCTGCTTCGGTGTTCCAATTTACCCCGAAATTGCCAAACATCCTGATACATGCTAACACGTCGTTGCTGCCGTTGCCTTTGAAGTCGTGAGTTCAGTGTGTCATCGCCTTATCTACACCCCATCGCATTTGTGGAGTCTAGAACATGGGCAAGTCTGGAAGAGGCACCAATCGCTTTGAAAATCGCTAATTTTCCATCCACCCGTGCAATATTGTTCGGGGACTTTATTTGTGAAATTTTCAGAAATGTAATAATCCGGTACCACCAGTTTCCCTTATTCAAACACGACAGTTGTTTGGTGCTGGAAGTGAAGGCTTCCTAGAACGCTGAAATAGTCGAGAGGAATCTTCTTGTAGGTAGGATTTAATTTAGGATAATACCCAACCTGATAGCTGATCTGTTTCTTCTTGGCTATGACAGTGATACTTTAGAGTTGTAAAACATCATCATTAAATTGAAATGAAACTGAATTGAAAAATTAACCAGTGATTTCCAGTTTTTATCACAAACTAGGCTTTTACCACCAATTGTAAATAATTTCTATTAATGCATTTTAAATATTCATCAATGTTAATTGTTTATGGCAGCAACTCGCGTGATGATAAAAAAAGATAATGAATCATTAATTCGTCGCACAGTATGAGAAACGTAAGTTATTCTATGGATATATTGAGGGTTTCTTTCCGGGGGAATGTGCATTGAAACAATCACTACTGCTATTCAATCAATCGAAGACAGAAAACAAGTTTTTCCACCTTTAGAACGGATTGCTTGGCAGACAGTCAAGAATGTTGATGATAATGATGATGATTAAGATGACGATGATGATGATGAACGAGGAATGGAGCAATTACCTGTGATTTCATCGTACTCGCTGATCTCGCATTTGTTGCCCTTGAAGCTGGCGGGGCAGATACAGGTAACGGCATTGTCACCAATGTGTCTGTAAAATAAAATTGGAGCAAGAGAGATAAAAGAAATTGAGACCAAGTCGGCAAGAACCATGCAGCTTTATGGATGATATTCATTTGATGGCGTTATTATTATTTTTATGAGCAGCCTTAAGTTACGATACATAATCGTCATGAGTTTTGATAGGATGGTTATTCTAAGAACGGACGCTTTTTCCGAGAAAGAATTTGGTTATATGGAGTTGCTGTTTCGGCTGATTATTGTTAATAATAAAAACTTTATGATTGCTCATAATAAATTGGATCGAACTAATCTTGTTTAATATTTTAATGGACTTGAAGGGAATATGGTGTTGAAGATATAGTAACGCTTATGGTTTCATGCTAAAATACCAAAGTTTACATATTTCTGAGCTGCCAACTTAGATACAGCAATTGAAGAATCAAAAGCCGAAGAATGAAATATTAGCTAGAGAAGTTAGATGTTATGAAAGTGTTACGGCAAGGTGATGGATTATCGTGTTTGTTGTTTAACATTGCACTAGAGGGTGTGATTCGAAGAGCTGGGATAGACACGAGTGGCACGGTTTTCAGGAAGTCTGTCCAACTGTTTGGCTTCGCCGACGACGTTGATATCGTAGCACATAACTTCGAGACGATGGCGGAAATGTACATCAGACTTAAGTGCTGAAGCTGCATAGGATTGGACTTGGTAATTAATGCGTCGAAAACAAAATACATGAAGGGAAGAGGCTCACGAGAAGACAATGTTAGCCTCAGCACGAGTTCAGATCGACGGTGATGAAATCGAGGTAGTAGACGAATCTGTGTATCTAGGCTGACCGCCGATTACGACACCAGCAGAGAAATAAAAAAGGCGCATTATGGCTGGCAATCGTGCTCTACTTTGGAATCCGAAGGACGCCAAGATCGAACAAAGTTCGCCGAACCACAAAGTTGACCATCTACAAGACATTAATTAGACCGGTAGTTCTCTACGGCCACGAAACATGGACATTGCTAGTGGAGGACCAACGCACTCTTGAGTCTTTGAACGGAATGGTGCTGCGTACCATCTACGGTGGAGTGCAGATGGAAGACGGAACGTGGAGGAGGCGAATGAACCACGAATTGCACCAGTTGCTGGGAGAACCTCCCATCGTACACATCGCTAAAATCGGTTAACTACGATGGACTGGGCATGTCGTTAGAATGTCGGACGACAGTCCTGTGAAAATGGTTCTCGAAAACGAACCAACAGGTTCAATAACGCAACGCGCAACGAGCAAGGTGGATCGATCAAGTAGAAGGCGACCTGCGGACCCTCCGCAGATAGCGAGGCTGGCGAGTGACAGCCATGGACCGAAAAGAATGGAGACAACTGTGTACAGCAGAGGCCACGTCGGCCTTAGTCTGATTGGTAAGGCAAGTGAGACACGTGTCCAGAGCCAATCTTCAGCTGGGCTTTATTTGTAAAATTGCTGACGAGTTTCGCGCTCACTTTATTGCTCACTTGTACGTTACATACTGGAATCATGTGCTATTGTGTAGTGCCCTTACCAGGCCATATGGATCGCCAAAATCGAAGCAGTTCAACGAAAGTTCGTAAGATACGCTCTTCGCTTTCTCAGGTGGCGTGGCGTGATCCTGCCTCCATATGAAGAGCGTTGCCGTCTGCTCAATTTCGAACCACTTGAGGTTAGACGAAAGGCCGCTCAGGCTTTGTTTGCTGGGAAGTTGCTCAGGTGAGAGTAATGTCCGGCACTGCTGTCACAGTTAAATTTGTACGCTCCCGGAGAGACCTCTTCGTCAACGTGTAATTTTGCATCTTGAGCCACAGAACAACAACTATGCACTCCACGAACTAATTCGAGTAATCAGCCAGCATTTCAACGAGCTCTTCAATATGTTCGACTTCAACTTATCTGCTGACGTGTTTCGTCATCGGCTACTTGACTCTTTCCGTACTTCTGGCCGTAGCGAAGTAGTTTAAGTTTTTTATTCATTTAGACATTTGTTGTCAGTTGAGTTCTAAATTAAATTATAAATTATAAATAGTTCAGAGCACTTTTCACTTGTTATTATTTCGATATTTTGCATAAAGTAAACATAAATAATGCAATTGTCTAGAAACAATGTCATTTTTTTCGAATAGAATCCAAACCTTCAGCATTTTGCATCATGTTTGATTCGGAGCTACCTTGACTAACAAAATTATGTCTTAGTTTTTCCAAATGAGATTTTGATGTTCTACTGAAAAAAGTTGCAACAGATATGTTTGTTTGTAAATCACGAGCTGATTTATTGATCATTGAAGGGTTGTGGGTTAGGTCACTACGATAAAATTCACAAAATTCATAATAACAAGAGGTTCAAGCGAAGACAATCTTAGAACAAAAAAAAATGCCGCATGGTATTTCGGCATTTCTATTTTGTATTTCTCTGAAACACATTCGAACTTCACCGCGAAAAAAAGCATCTGGTGTTATTATTGTTAGAGGGAACACATAAGATGTCATGGTTTGCAAATCCGAGCACTAGGGTCGCTGTAAGAATCAAAAAGGTTTGTATCAATACTAAATGGGCCACACTTTAAACACTCGCGGCACATACATACAAAACTTGAGCAATCAACTCAGGAAAATATGCCATCAAACATAGTATTGATTTTTGATGAATCATCCATCTTCATCTTTATCTTCTAGATCGATATTTACAAATACTTCAGTTTATATATGATCGATCACCTTTGTGTTTGACGAGACTCTCATCAGTTTTACAAAGCACAAAGCAGGCTTTGATATAAGAGTCAATAATAGTGAAAGTAACAGATAAAGCCTGTCCACGTCAAATTTCTGAGAGCAAAATAATAGCAGCAATAAAATTGACACATAATTAAACCAAACCGATTGTTTATTAAACAATAAAAAAAAATCTACGATAGAAATAGTTGATTTTAATCCTTCTTCTGTAAAATTCTCGAACTTTTTGTGGTACACCCGCCATCAGGTTCCGTACGGTATCCTCAGCTACGCCCGCCGTGACGATTCTCCAACTTCTCTTGTCTTTTTAGTTTCGGAGAGTTTCTGCTTAACCAGAGCCCAGAATTTCTCTATTGGGCGAAGTTCTGGACATTCTGGTGGATTGGCCGTGCCAAAGTATTTGACCTCTTGTACCTTAAACCATTGCAGGGCGGATTTTGCATAGTAAAAAGAGGCCACATTAGGGAAAAATAGAGCTGGAGAGGCGTGGATGCTGACAAACGATATAGTAACTGCTTTTGCAGACATTCTTTCTCGTACACATCCCTATTGATAGCGCCGGTAGAGACAACAAATTTAAATTTTCGACCACAACTACATATGGCCTGCCCAAATCAAATACTTCTTCTTGGACACCGTTTTTTCCGCAAATGCTCGGCAACAGCGTTCCTTTGCATTGTGGTATTTTAATTCAGACCCGGAAGCTTTTCAACTTTGTGAGCCACATATCGCACCGGAAAGAATGTCCATTTCTATTACATTTTTCAGTTATGGCTACGACCTTCTTGTCCATATGTCGGGGAGCATACTTTTCGATTTGTTCCACTTCCAACCTTCTGATTCGCAGTCAAGCGCTTGTCGAGTGATTTGCAAACACAATGCATGCTACTTTCGGTAGTTTTAGTTTCTTGAAAGATCGCGTACCGATAAATTCGATTTGGCTGCCATTCGTTCAAATTGCGTCTGCGCACTTCCATTTGATTCGACGCCATTTTACTGAAGGTAACAAGAATGTTAACATGTTTGTTCACTATTCGGACACACGCACTGGAGAAAACTTCGGACACTACGGTCAAACAAACTCGCGGGATTAGAAACTGAAAAACCTTTTATTGAAACCGCACTTTATTCGGACGAAAGATTAGTTTATTGCTCGATACTCTTTTCACCAAGATGTATTCGACGCAAACCCGTGCACTATTCGATTACAACTAACTACTGCCCCGGTATCGACAGTGATACCAAGGGTCAGTGGTGAATTTCTAACACGATCTCGTTCATATCACTCGATCGGCTATCGGTGATAAGGATGGGATGTAAACAAAACGAGATGACTACTGATAAGCATGTGGAACCTATCTGTGCTGCCAAACGGGCCGAAATTATTACGCCTGAACATGCCGGCCGCCTTGAAATCTCTGCATTTCAAAACTCTAAGTGTTCAAAATTCTTTTGCCTGGACTGTATAACCTAACACTACTTCAATACTACTAGAATTCTATTGATCGTGTTTTGCTCGGTTTGTTTTGGATTTTCAACTACTAATTTTACGGTTCGTGTTCTTCAAATCTGGGTCGATTCGATATCGTCGACCTTGACCTACATCTGACAATCGGCCTTTGTTCTCGGTTGCTGCCGATCGATAACAATTGTTGTACTACGCTGTGTTGTTGTGTCTGCTACATGGAGGGATCATCTTTCGATAGTCGAATTTTGCTGCTGCACTGCATTGGAACTATGCAGTCCTATGGGTAGGTTCTATTTACACGATGTGTTGCTGGACGTGGACTGTATGGAATTGAACATCAACGCTTCGAAATTCGTGTATCGGATGGATTTTCTCGCTCATCAGGATTTCATCAAGACGGATCGTCGCCGCCGCCGTCGTCGCCGTCGTCGCGTCGTGCCGCTCGCCGCTCGCTCGTTTACCGCCGTTGCCGCTCGCCGTTGCCGTTGCCGTTGCCGCCGTTGCCGTTGCGCCGCTGCTGCCGTTGCCGTTGCCTGTTGCCGTTTGTGCTGCCGTTGCCGTTGCCGTTGCCGTTGCCGCCGGGTTGCCAGCCAGCCTTGCCGCTGCCGCTCGCTAGCCGTTGCCGTTGCCGTTGCCGTTGCCGTTGCCGCCGCTCGTTGCCGTTGCCGCCGCTGTTGCTGCGTTGCCGCTGCTGCTGCCGTTGCTCGCCGTTGCCGCTGCTAGCCAGCCAGCCAGCCAGCCAGCCAGCCAGCCGTTGCCGTCGTTGCCAGCCGCCGCCGTTGCCGTTGCCGTTGCCGTTGCCGCTCGCCGCCGTTGCCGTTGCCGCTGCCGCCGTCGCCGTCGTCGTCGCCGTCGCTCGCCGTTGCCGTCGCGCGTCGCGCCGCCGCCGCCGCCGCTGCCGCCGTTGCCGTCGCCGTTGCCGTCGCTCGTCCGTCGCCGCCGCCGTCGTTGCCGCCGTCGCTCGTCGTCACCGTTGCCGCTCGCCGCTCGTTCCGCCGCTGCTCGTCGCCGCTCGCCGTTGCCGCCGCTGCCGTTGCCGCCGCCGCTGCCGCCGTCGCCGTTGCCGTTGCCGTTGCCGCCGCTGCACGTGCCGTTGCCGTTGCCGTCGCCGCCGTCGCCGTTGCCAGCCGCCGTCGCCGCCTGCCGTTGCCGCGCGTTGCCGCCTGCCGCCGCCGCCGCTCGCTCGCCGCCGTCGCCGTCGCCGTCGTCGCGTTGCCGCCGCCGCCGCCGTTGCCGCCGCCGCCGTCGCCGCCGCCGCCGCCGCTCGCCGTCCGCCGCCGTCGCCGCTGCTGCCGTCGTCGCCGTCGTCGCCGCCGTCGTCGCCGTCGTCGTTGCCGCTCGCCGTCGCCGTCGTCGCCGCCGTCGCCGTCGCCGTCGCCGTCGTCGTCGTCGTCGCCGTCGCCGTCGCTCGCCGTCGTCGCCGTCGCCGCCGTCAGCGTCGCTCGCCGTCGTCGCTCGCTCGTCGTCGTCGCCGCCGTCGCCGTCGTCGTCGCCGTCGCCGCCGCCGTCGCCGTCGTCGCCGTCAGCCGTCGCTCGCCGCCGTCAGTCGCCGGTTGCCGTCGTCGTCGTCGTCGCCGTCGTCGTCGCCGCTCGCCGTCGTCGTCGCCGCCGCCGCCAGCTCGTCGCCGTCGCTCGCCGTCGTCGTCGCCGTCGCTCGCCGTTGCCGTCGCCGGCTCGCCGCCGCTCGTCGCGTCGCCGTCGCCGTTGCCGCTCGCCGCCGCCGCCGTCGTCGTCGGTTGCCGCCGCTCGCTCGCTCGTCGCTCGTCGTCGCTCGCCGCCGTCGCTCGTCGCCGCGGGCTCGCCGCTCAGGCCTGCTCGCTCGTCGCCGCTCGCTCGCTCGTCGCTCGTCGCTCTGGCCGCCGCCGCTCGCTCGCTCGCCGCTCGCTCGCCGCGCCGCTGCCCGCTGCTCGCTCGCCTGCCGCCGCTGCCTGCCGCCGTCGTCGGGTCGCCGCTCGTCAGCCGCCGCCGTCGCCGCCTGCCGCCGCCGCTCGCCGCTCGCCGCCGTCGTCAGTACCGTCGTCGTCGTCGTCGTGTTGGCATCAATCGAATCTAGATGAGAGGGTGCTTTAACCCGAATTCCAGAACATTAACATGACTTGCCCGGGAGCGGAGGTCTTCCGGCCTCTCTGCGGTGCTCCCAGCACTGTGGATAACGATCATGTCGTTCTAACTATTGACGAGATCACAAGTTGCACACTGAACTTTCCAATGCTGTTGTTGCGGGTGACTTAAGCCATCGGCTTGGGTTGATCATTCCCTGAAGATAGCTTGTCGGCACAACAGCCAGACAGAGCATCGGCATCAACGCTCAGGTGGTTTGTTCTAATGAAAATGAATCGTGATGCTGCGCGATGTAATTAAATTTTCCTTTCTAGGTTGAACTGATGATAACGGACTAAACGAAATTGCATTGATTTTGCGACATCACATACATATCATGCTTGACGCGCCAGACGACCTTCGACCAGAGATTGGACGGTGGATGAGATTATGCGCTGACAACATCGATGCGTGTCCTAACCCGCGACATACGATAGCGACCATGGGGATAAACATTCCATAAGCTTTTTTGCAATTCAAAATTATACATATTTCAATCAAAAGAGGCTCCTTGAAGAAACTCTCCCGCGATGCCAAAGCACTGACGAGATGCAGGAGCCAGAACTTCCTGATAGGACATGTTGTCACTGGATAAGGAGGACACAAATCTTGAAATGGCTCTTTTGAAGAGTCCGTCTCAAAAGTGAACGTAGTTACTACTCGGACGTTGTCCGATCCAGGAAATATTTCCGCCA
>JASCZW010020825.1:0-11642 GCA_034211315.2 Aedes japonicus
ACGGGAAAAAATCCGGTGCTCGAAACTAGCAAAATGGTTCATGATATCATGAAAAACGTATTTTTCATGTTATGAATATACACCATGAATAAAAGTCATGAAATCATGAATCAGCTTACTATGATCCAACGTAACGCCACTATGGCGTTATGTTTTTGATTTTGATGCTGAAAGTGGCAACTTGATTCATGAAATCATGAAGCATCTGATTAGTAACCATAAATTAAATTCATGAAAACATGCACTACTATTCATGATTATTGGCACCTGTCATTTATGATTCCAATTTTAGTGACGAAAACGGACAGTTTGGTTCATGATATCATGAAGCATTTCGTTTGGAACTACGAAAAAACATGAAAACATGAACATTATTCATGATTCCATATAGCTACCATGAAGCGAGTTCATGGTATTATGAAACATACTTATGAATATGAGAAAAAACGGATTCTTTCAGGAGTTTGATAAGTAAACTCATTTTTTTATTTCAGTTTTTGATTTCGATTCAATTTAGGTATATTACGGAAATGGCATGAATACAAAGGAAATGAGGATTAACAATCGATAGCTTTCAGCAAATCACGTGTGCTCTTCGGCAGCTCCACGATCGACGCTGGTATTTTAAACATATAGGTTTGTAGAACCAGCCACAATGGCCTACAATCCGGCGTGTACTGCAGGTTCAACACGTACGTTACGTGCATGCACATACATATGGATTGCAGTATGTTTTCTGCTTTGTACTCGGAGCCGCCGAAAATCACGATAATGGATTTATCCGGTCGCGATGCTCCTACCGTGATTATTTGCGGCTGCATTTGGACATTTTCAAATTTTGTCCGAAGAAACTCCAATCGCTGGTTGATCTTGACTTCGACGTCACCCGCAGTCTACATGAAAAAAAGAAAGTAACCATACAAATATGAACTCAACAACAAAATAACAAAAGATTGTTGAATTTTAAAAACATTTGTTTGTGACAATCGTAATCACAGTTTTAACCCTATTTTGTTTACGAGAAGTCTCGTTAATAAAGCAATAAAAAAACTGTTTTGTTTCTTGGGTAAATTAAAAAAAAATTATTTGTTCCACCGTTAATTTCGAAAGCGAATCGCTTTCCGGCCATCTGGTAGGTGATGTAGATGAGACGGAGAATGAGTGATTACTTCAATACCGCGTTTACCGATTTCATAGTTATGCGGATCACCTTTATATCCATCCAGGCGTTCATCGAACACACAGGCCTTATATGTATGGCAGGCAAATGTTGTTACTTCATTACAATCACTTCACAAACAATCGTCATCAATGGTTCCAAAACCATATTTTTCAATGACACGATTATAATTAGGCAAGCTGTGCAGAAATATGGTGAATGCTGTTCCAGTTTTCTGAATTGATGTTAGTAGATCATCATCAAGATGCCTTCGCATATCCTGCCATAAGTCCTCGTGTTGATTCTCCTCATCAACTATGGTATCACAATTTCGTGGTGTTGATAACTGCTCGGAATTAGATTCATTCCTGTGGTCTGAAGCATCAGCAACGCTAAAACAAAACAAAATAAATAAAAATTATCCTTTAATAATATTTTTTTGTGAAATTAGGGTAAACAGCGTAATTTGGACGCTCTTAAAAACCACTTTTATTTGAACACTTCAATTTGATTTTGCTGGGAGTGTCCAAACTGAAATGGTTGAAGTTATATATTACCTGTTATCTACTGGTGCAATATGTAGCCTCTTCGATCTCCAGTCTTCCGGTTCAATTTGAGGGTGTTCCTTTCTTAGATGGCGTACAAAACATCTACTGTTTGTATATTTTCTGCCACAGTTTTCTTGGATGCATTTGAAATTACTGTGTTGGTTCAGATGGTGAGAAGTGACACTTGACAAATGTGCCATCAACACTTTTGCTTCAGAGAATCTCCGATTGCGAAGGAAACATACTAGTCCAGAGTTACTCATGGCGGGTGGTGTTGACAATAATAAATTGAAATAAAGGTTGTAGTAGTAATCATGTATTTCGTTAGAAAAACAATGCATAAGGCGAAATTGAAACTTGCCTGATTTTTTATTGACACACCAAAGCTATCACGCTAGATTAGTCAATATATGGGAACTGTTTTATTTTTCATCTGATGCTCCCATATGCATCTCATTCTCAGAAAAATTGAAACATCAATTGATTGATTTCACTCCGACATAAACAGAAAAAATGTGATAAAAGTGCACTTTACGTCAAATCGTTTCCTGTCTTCAGTGAACGTATACCTTTCAGCATACCAAACATTCTAAATTTTGTTTGCAGAATACTGCAGAATATCTCCATAGAGATTGATCGAGGAGGTTCTGATTCTATCGTGTACATTGGCAAATACAGCTTCTAAAGGGTGATACGGTCAAAATTTGGTCAAGGGAAAACGCGTGTAAATCGGTGAAATCGTTTATTTAAAAAATCAAATTAAATTTCTTTTTCAAGTTCAATTAGTATAAAATTCAGGAAAAATATTCAGTTAGGCTTCCGCTTTTCCAAATCCGAATTGCCGGGCCTTACGCTTGACCCCTGCCATCAGATTTTGTACAGCCACCTTGTCCACCTTCTTCGCCGCAGAAAGCCAGTTTGCCTTGAACTGCTGCTCGTCCTTAGCAGTTTTTTTGGTCTTCTTTAGGTTCCGCTTGACAATAGCCCAGTATTTCTCAATTGGGCGGAGCTCTGGCGTGTTGGGAGGGTTCTTGTCCTTGGGAACCACCTGCACGTTGTTGGCGGCGTACCACTCCATGGCCTTTTTACCGTAATGGCAAGATGCCAAATCCGGCCAAAACAGTACGGAACAACCGTGTTTCTTCAGGAAAGGCAGCAGACGTTTATTCAAACACTCTTTCACGTAAATTTCTGGGTTGACAGTCCCGGAAGCTATGAAAATGCTGCTTTTCAAGCCACAGGTACAGATGGCTTGCCAAACCAGATATTTCTTTGCGAACTTTGACAGTTTCGTGTGCTTGAAAATATCTGCTACCTTTCCCCTTCATTTTGCCGTATAAAATTCCTGTCCCGGAAGCTGCTTGTAGTCGGCTTTGACGTAGGTTTCGTCGTCCATTACCACGCAGTCAAACTTCGTCAGCATTGTCGTGTACAGCCTCCGGGATCGCGCTTTGGCCGTCGTATTTTGTTTATCATCGCGATTTGGAGTCACTACCTTCTTGTAAGTCGATAGTCCGGCTCGTTTTTGGCTCGATGCACGGTTGTAGACGATACACCCAGCTTATTTGCGGCATCTCGGAGAGATAGGTTAGGGTTTCGCTTGAAACTACCGGCAACTCTCTTTGTCGTCTCAGCGGCTTCCGGTTTTCGATTTCCCCGATCCAGACTTCCTGGCTGTCGACAAACGTTCCCCAAACACTTTAACTACATTTGTAACGGTTGATTTGGCAACTTTTAGCGATTTTGCCAACTTTGCGTGCGAGTAGCTCGGATTTTCGCGATGCGCGAGCAAAATTTTTATACGCTGCTCTTCTTGCTTGGACGGCATTTTGACAACTGAAGAGTGAATTCCAAAATCAAAATAGGAGCAACATTCTACACACACACACACCTTCAAAATGAGGGTTTTTTAAATGCAAAATTGAAAGAAATACGTCAAGTTGATATTGACCAAATTTTGACCGTATCGCCCTTTAGGCCCCACTATTGTAAGGCCCCCACACATGCTCCGAATGTTGTACAACATTGACTCCGCCCCCTGGAAATTTGGTCGAGTTGGAGTGTCTGTGTCTTAGGACAGATTTGGCAAACCGTCTGACAAACCTGTCATACAACTTCGCCACAGATTCTCCGACTTTACACTAACTCGACCAAAGAGGGTAGAGAACGGATCAATCACCCCACGACCCTATTCCAATCATGGGGTTAACAAGAACTTACGGCACTCATTTTGTGTAGTATGATACTATATATAACATTGCTTTACATTTACATGTGTTAATTGCTGCTGTCTTGACATGACCGCGAATTGATAGTGACAGTGATTAACGTATAGGTCGGAAGTAAGTATGGAATTCGAAAGTCAGACTTCCGAACTTTAATTTAGTGAATAGTCTTCAAAGCTGTCGATTTACAAAGATTTTCTAACTTACCTCCACTTCCAGTATGAAGCTGTCTTGAGTCTCTTTAACAGAAGGCTTCTAAACTGTTTCCAATCTATTTAAAAACAAAAAAAATCAAACCTAAAAATTATTTGACACAAATAGCTTATAGTTTCATGTGATTTTTGAATAAAAACGTTTTAATTTCACCCTAATCGAATAAAAATCAAGATGAAAAAAACTTACCGCTAGGTTTTATTGCTGCTTCTTTTACTGCTGCTGCGGCTGCTGCTGTGTACCGTTGCTGCTGCGACTACGCGGTAAGCTGTGCTCTTGATGTTTTCACACTATAATTAAGCACAAGTTAGTTTTTTTGAGCATTTGTTGTTAGGATTTTAAAACCTTACCTGAAAATTACCGCCGACCGGTAGGCATGCTTCGATTGAATTGATGAAAATTTTTGACAGGTTGACAGCTTTGCGTTACGCTTATAGAGCGACCATGAATCAAATTCATGGATACGTTTGTTTTGGTTCATGATTTTTAGAATTTTAGTTATAAAGCATGAATGATACCATGACTCAGCGGTATGATATTTTATGCCGAGTTGGATTCATCAAAACGGGAATTGATTTATAATAACGCTTGTGGTGATCATGACTCATTTTCAAGCGAGCAGTTGTTATTATTCATGATAATTGTGGTTTTCGTCATGATATCATGAACCATAGTCATAATGTCATGAAGTGACACATTTTATGATTTCATGAATTTTTATTCATGAATCCGGCAACGGATTTTTTTCCGTGTACAAGGTCCAGAAGGCACCGAACCGGAGCGATTAACAGAATTCGGTGGCCAAAACTCGTGCAAGAAAACTGTACAGGGAGTGGCTCAAAAAACCGTTCTGCATTGTGATGGACGATGAGACCTACATTATAGCCGACACCAAACAAATTCCAGGACAGGAACGCTACGTCGCCACTTCTAAGTTGGCCGTTCCGGAGAGTGTTCGGAAGAAGAAACTGTCGAAATTCGCCTAAAAATTTCTTGTCTGGCAAGCGATCTGCGGATGTGGCAAAATGAGTCAGCCCTTCATCACCTCTGGGACCGTCAAAGGACAAATCTACAAGGAAGAATGCCTCCAAAAACGACTTCTGCCCTACTTGAGATCTCACGATGGCTCTACACTGTTTTGGCCGGATTTGGCATCTTGCCACTATGCCCAGCCCGTCTTAGACTGGTACAAAGATAATAATGTAGTTTTTGTACCAAAAGACGTCAACCCTCCAAACACTCCGGAACTTCGCCCAATTGAAAATTTTTGGGCAATCATGAAGGCAAAGCTCGTTAAAACTCCAAAACTGATAGAAAATGAACTTGAACTAAAGAAAGTGTGGTTAATCATTGCCCAAAATTTGATGAAAGGGGTCAAGGCAAAGGTGCGGGCATTTGGGTTGGGAGAAGAGGTTCAATAAACCAATGATGTCAAAACTTAACCATTTAGTAGTACTTTATTTCCAGAAAGTTTGAAAAGAATCGGGCTTAAGGAAAATTTTTGGTGACCTATTCTGTGTGTCCAAATTTCATTGAATACAGTCTTTAAGATGGTCAACTCGATTTTCCCGGCGATGGTGGTGATGGACGACGAGACTCATCTCACCCTGGATGGAACGACTGGCAGGGCACTTCGTGTTTTAAGTAAGTTAAACCCATGAAAAATCGGCAATTTTTGTTCATTTTTTTAATGCAAACGTTATCGATTGAACGTGGAATGATTAGATATTAATTATTAAGGGTGATGATGATCTTGGGAGTTGCTCTAACATTCATTCAGTAGCCAAGTATAGATACCGTCATCTGGGGTTAAGTTGATCAAACAAGCAGCTTGTCAAAAGTGGCTCAATTAATAAATAAAGCGTTTGTTTACCACATTATCTGTTAAAGGAATGATACTTTAATGATTATTGCGATACATTATGGAGAAAATAGAACAGTCGCTCGAAGTTTCTACGGAATTCTACCACCTTCTACAATTGATTTAAAAGATGATATAAAGCTATGTAACGATAATGAAACCCATTACAGAGCATGCACTTACAATCCCAATATCGCGATATGCTTCGATTATTATAAATTTTGTGAGGCATAAGCAAGCCGACCCGTTGCGAGACTACCATAAATTCAACATTGTATCAATACCGATGCACGTGTGTTGTCTCGGGGTGCGCTGACACTCACACTAACGCACTCGTTCGGTCAGGAGCGAACGAAGCCTCCTTTGTCCCGACCAGGGTTGCCACATGCACAGATTTATCTAGATTGACACAGATATTTTTAATTTTTTTCGTACAGATATGTCAAGATTACAGATTTTTGAGAAAAACCAAGATTTTTAAGATTTTTGGCAATTGCATGTCCACTCGAAAACTTCAAATTCAAAATATGAGTACAGTTTAGGATCCAGTTTCTTATCAATACTACATTCACTGTGCTGTTTTAGACCCACAATGCAAAATACAATAATTTACACTAACACTACAGTGACAGATGACAGTCTGAAAGTCAGTTTCTGTGTGTGCCCCCAAATGATGCCTACATAAAAATTTTGAGATACTTTTTGAAGGAGTTTTTCAAAACTTTCTTGTGATGAAGTGTTTGGAGGAAAATGGAGGAAATGATCTTGTAAAGTTTTGTGATTTTAAAAGAATCCCCGAGGACTTCTGAAAGAACTACACAAAAACTGCACGGTTATTCTTAAATTAGTTCTTGCTGAAAATCCAGATTTGTTAGAGAAATCTTAGAATAATTCTGTGCATGAATTCCTCAATCTCATTTAATTAATTTCTATCTTTAAAAATTCCGCAATGGGATTTTTGAAGAATTATTTTTCACATTTTTTTCCTAGATGTCTGCAAGAAGTCTTACATATAGTTCTCCAGATATTACTTCAATATTTTTTCAGGTATTCCGTTGGATTAGCGTTTGTTTCAAGAGATTTCTCCACAAATTTCGGAAGAATTTCTTTCAGTGATTTCTAAAAAAATACAGTTCTTTTATTTTATTTTAAGTATTTTTAAGCATTTATGCAGAACAAATTTGGGAAGTAAGAATATGGTTCTTGTTTGTTATTTATATTTATCGAAGCATAGTTATATCAACGTGATTTTTCTACATATTTTGCGCAATAAATAGACAGTTTCAGATCGATTGCAAACAAAAAGTTTGTGGCCTTTGGATCAGATGGATCTTTGGTAATTATGGGATCGGAACGATCCGTTAAGAAACGTGACTGTGTTCATTTGATAATTGTCAAATGAACTTGTGAATTTTTGGCTCTTTGTGCAAGTTACGCATGCGAAGATCTGCCATTGTACCTGGAACAAATGATGAGATATATCTGCAGTTACTTGTCCTGCAGCCTCAAACGATCCAAGAAATTCCAGATGACACAGTTCAGCATCCGTCTGTCCCCCGGCTATCGGTGGAGTCAGACGTCAAATAGAATATGGAACGGTTCTTGGAGTTCGGTTTGTTTTTCTCGATCTAATCCAACGAAGACAACGGTTTGATTGTTGTCATTTTAATGACCCGATGACGACCCCTTACGGATTGTTGTGAAGATGATTGCCCAATACACTGGACGGATTTAGACGGATTTTTCATTAAGAAAACGTCTGTATTTCAAACGAGCAGATGAGAAGTTGATTTTTCACTTGCTACTAAAGTTTATTATGAACTTTATACTAATTCCGCATTCTTTTTCAGGAGTGGAGCAAGTTTTCTCTCAATAAAATCTGAATAAGTCCAAAATCCGCAACCGCCTGAGTACGGGATGCCAAAGGAGGAAAGGAAGAGTTGCTCAGCTAATATTCACATCACAACTAACTTCTAAATTCAACAAGGTAATTTTCACGGGGCATAAAAGTGATTGACTGTTAATTCCGTTCCGATTTTTTCACCTAATCTGGAACTTTCAGTAATCAAACAAACACCTCATGATTCATTATCATGTGAATGGCTTGTCAGAAGGGCTTAAGTGCAATGATCGACCCCGAGAACATGAATCCCTCGTATACTGATCTGTTTTCCTTTTACAGCACAAAATTTGAAGTAAAGATTATTACCAAGATTTTTGCTGTTAAATACAGATAAAAAAGATTTTTTTTGGCAAAAATTAAAGATGGGAACGAAAAATAATGTGGCAACCCTGGCCCCGACATCGCCCGCTTTCATCCACAGACAATCCCACAGGTAAGACGTGGCTCCAATAGCTCCGGTGTGTCAGCTAATCCCAAGCGGCAGTTAGAAGACTCCACAAACTTTACTATCATATTGCTAGAAAAACAGATTTTCCAATAGTGACTCCAACTATTTTCACTTCAATCAAGCCAACCAACCAACCTTATACTGAAATGATCAACCATCTGCTGAACTGTGCCTTGCCATCTTTGTTTGTTTATTAGGTTTGATCTCAGTGTGCGTAGCTAGATTTTCGAAACTGTTTTCTAGTGTCAATACCACAATAAAGGGTGTCCACAGTAGAATTGAATCGCTTTTAATAAGCTGTAACATTTCGCCCTTTGGGTTGATTTCAATGAAATTTTGGGTGAAATGACCTCAGTGTGTATTGTTTACACTGCGTGCGTTACATGGTGAAATGTGTCGTAGCAAGTGCGCGAGAACATTTTGCACACGCATCTCGACAACTCACTTCTTTCGCACCAAGCCATCGGAAAGATGGTGAAAACTCACCAGTCTACAGTGTCTCGTGTCATAAAACGTTACGGGGAAAGTTTAACTGTCAATCGGAAGAAGGTGAGTGGTAGAAAAAGTGTTCCACACTGTGTGAAGGATCCCAAGCGAGTGGTTGCTGGTTTTAAACGCAAACCCAACTGTTCCGTTCGGGATGTCGCGTAAAAGCTACATTTGACCAAAAGTTTCGTGCGGAAAGCCAAGAAACGAACCGGGCTCCGTTCACTCAAAGTTCAGAAAGCGCAATGAAAAACATAAAAGGGCAGCTAAAACACGTGCGCGTAAAAAACTGTTCACACAAATGTTGACGAAACCACACTGCTGCATCATGGACGATGAAACACACGAAATGGCGGACTTTAAACAAAATCCTGGCAACCAGTATGTGAATGCGAAAGACAAGTTCGATGTTCCAGAGTCTCTCAGGAAACAGCAAGTGTCAAAGTTCCCCAAAAAATTCATGATTTGGTAGGGGATTTGTTCGTGACAACTTCAACTGTAAATGGTATACATGTAAAGTAAACATGAATGAATGCCTGAAAAAACGACTGCTTCCATTTCTCAAAACACACAACGTTCCTTCGATATTTTGGTTGGACCTAACCTCTTGTCCCTACTCCAAGAATGTTCTGGAGTGGTACAAGACGAATGGGGTCAATTTTGTGTCGAAGGATCTGAATCCCCCAAACTCTCCAGAGTGGCGGGCAATTGAAAAATATTGGGCTATAATGAAGCACGGACTTTGTAAGCATCCTAAAGTTGAATCCTAGACGGTTTGAGTTGAGTTATTAGTACTGAAGAAGTCTGCACATTGTAGACGAAATACGCGTATCTGTCGAAGATAAGCAAAGGTAGTTGGAATTAAATGGAAGATACTGATTTTTCTTCTAATTTCTAGTTAGATCCTAAAGTGGTCACTGCAGAACAGGAAATGATGAAGTCATGGTTGAAAGCGGAAAAAATGTCGGTTCAAGCGTTGTACAAACTATTTTTCGTGATATTAAGAAGAAAGTCCGGGCTTTTGGATTTGGAAAAGAAATACAGTGAAATAAAAATACATAAGCCAAAACTATTCATTGTATTTTACTTCGTGAATATTTCATAACAATCGGTTAGGAGACTTGTTCTTAAGAACGAGTTTAAAGTGATGCAATTAAACTGTGGACACCCTTTAATGCCTCGAAAGTTTCAAAGAAACTGTAGACCAAAAGGCTCGCTTCGGTGTAAAGCTTGCTTCAGATAGAATTGGAACAAAAACAATTGCCTGTATTTCGGTTATTTATTATTGAATTCAAGATCTTTTTTTATACAAATGTAGCGTTTTCTTCATACTTTTAAGAAAAAATACGGATAAAATTATTCGTCACGGTTTCGAAGCAATTCTCGAATTTTTCCTGTAACACGGCTCATTAGGCGGCGCACACCTTCTTCGTCCATCGTTTTAGCTATCTTATTCCACCAGGTCTTCATCTGATTGATGTCGTTGACAACCTTTCCCTTTGCCTTGAGTCTCCTCTTCATGATTGCCCAGTATTTCTCAATAGGCCGGAACTGGGGGCAGTTGGATGGGTTAAGGTTTTTCGGAACAACCTGGACCCCTTTCTCTGCATACCATTTTTGAACGACTTTGCTGTAATGACAGCTTGCCAAATCTGGCAAAAACATTACGGGATGGTCGTGAGATCAAATGAACGGCAAAATTCGTTTTTGGAGACACTCTTTTGGTATAGTTCCGACGTCATTGTCTTATTTGTAACGAAAAACTTTCGTTTTTTGCCACAGCTGCAAATGCCCTGCCAAATCATGAATTTTCGTTCAAATTTGTCGGCAAAACAAATTTAAATTTGGCTGGAACATCCCCCGAGCCGTTGCCAAGCTAAAATTTTTGACCTGGATTTGCCCGAAGTCAGCCTTGACATAGGTTTCATCGTCCATCAGAAGACACCCGTCGAACTTGGTCAGCACCTGGTCGTATAGCGTCCGAGCATGGATTTTGGCCACACTATTCTGTTTTATGGTCCGATTTGGCTGTTTGCTAGCTCGATACGACTTGATTCCTTCCCGGAGTCGAGTTCTCCTCACGGTACTATGGGCAGCACCGAATTTTTCTGGCCAAATCACGGTCCGACAGATTGGGATTCCTCTTAATCGTCTTCAAAATCTTACCACGCAGTTTCCGGTCGACAGTTCCACTCCGACGATTGGCTTGAGGCTTCCGAATCGTCGTCAATGTTTCCTTATACCGTTTGATAACGCGCCATACGGTATTTCTGGGCAATTTCAGCTGTTTAGCTAGCCTAGATGCAGACCACAATGGATTTTCCAAATAACTGTGCACAATTTTTTCCCTTCTTTCGGCTTCCATGTTGATTGTTTACAAAGTACAGTCGATTTGCGAAATGTTAAAAATACATACGTGAAGCTGACAAAATTCCCGACACGTGGGCGTCAAGAACTCCCAAATCCGTCCACCAGGAGCGCCACAATATGAGCAAAAGTTTGTTCCAATTCTAAATGAAGCAAGCCTTACTTGGACAATGTTGCAATTCCGCTGTCAAGTGTTCTATTTTTATTTTCACTCGTCATCGCACTCCGATATCCCTCTCTTCGAGTTTGCCCTTCTTTATGAAATAAAAGAAGCTATGCAAGTGTGTGTGTGAGAGACATATGCTTCATTGCTGTATCGCTGAGTGCCTCGACAATCGAAACAACCGTAGGGCTTTTATTCCACTGCTTTCATCTAGTGAAAATGGCTGAATGGATACAAACTAGAGCCATAGCGCAGACAGCCTCGGTCCG
>JASCZW010020826.1:0-11605 GCA_034211315.2 Aedes japonicus
CTTATATGTCCAATGTCCAATGTCCAATCCAGAAAGCAACAATGGATTCAGTGGTAGGCTTTTGCACTTATTACTGAATGTATTTTTCATTTCCGGTTTGCAAATGGACTTCTTACCTAATCTGAGCTGATCTGATTCATGCAGCGCTGTGTGCCATTTGGCTAGTGTCCGATTTTACAGTTCAATTTTTGTCATGACTTCATCATAACTCACAATATCATTGTATTTGATAATATTGTTTTATTGACTTTACGTCATTGATGTTTTAAACATTACGTATTGTTTTTTTTTTTTTGTCAATTTTTCTTTAACTCCCTTCCAATTGCTCCCTTCCACAGTTCTTAACTAAGAGATTTCGATGCCAGGTACAATTTTTGCATTAGTGTGATTGTGTGGCAAGTACATATGATTGTACTTGCCTCACAATGTCCAGGGAGTCGAGAAATTTTCCTTAACGAAAAATGCCAGAGCGGGAATCGAACCCATCCACCTCCAGCATGGTGTTGCTTTGTAGCCGCGCCTTTTTTTTTGTTGAAATTGGTAGAATTCATTCAAATATACGATTCGTCTTATTTTTCTTCATGTGCTTTTAGAAATCATGCGTAACATTCGAGAATCTCCTGTCTTTGTTGATCAGTTCTTTGAATTGACTTCCTCTTTTGTAAATAACTCGGCTGCTTTAGTATTTAACATTAACTCAATGCTTAGAAGATCTTTTCTCAAATTAAGCTGTAAGCAGAGCTACACATTCAATTTACAAGCCTTGTTAAAACAAAGAGAAATTAATGAACAGAATCGACCAAAAAGTATACCTTTTCAAATGTGGTATATTGTTGTCGCAAAATTCAACATATTCGGTTGCGTAGGCTTCATCTCAATTCATCATAAGAAAACAAAGTAACAGGATGCCAACGCTGACGTTTTGGTATGGAAATCACCTTGCGCTTTTATTATGTCGAACACAACTTGGTAAACATTGTGAAACAGATTAACAAGCTGTTGACATCTTAACTATGAATTTCCCAGGGCGCACGCTGTTTAAAAAACTTGATGGCTATAATAGCATTTACATGAACCCCACCGATATTCTCGATCTAAAGCTTGTCGGAAATTTCACTGTTCAACCAATTTCAATGTCGGCAAAATAGAAAAAAGATCCTGGTAGAATACGACCGTAGAATAATTAACAAAGGCTGTGTTCAAAGAAAAACTGGACATACTCATTTGTTTGAAACTTTCTAGGGTGCGATTCCTTGAATTTTGCCTGACACTAGCAAACAGCGCAATGTTTACGTAGGCAGAGTTTCTTCACAATCAAGAGATCAACCCAACTGATTAATAACTGCACTAACAAAACGCATTTTTCATACACGAAAATATTCACCAAAAATACATAATAAACTACAATATTATGGTTAGGATCGCCTCTCCGTGACCGAATGACCACACTTTGCCTGCCATTTTCTATTCAGTTGTCAAAATGGCGTCGCAGCATGAAGAGCAGCGTATCAAAATTTAGAACGCGCATAAGGAAAATCCAAATTATTCCCACGCCGACTTGGAAAAATTACTTAATATTGCCAAATCACCCGTGATGAATGTTATAAAAGTGTTCGGAGAACGTCTGACGACTGCCAGGAAGCCGGGATCCCGAGGAAACCGAAACTAGGAAGCCTCAGCGACCGGAAAAATAGTGGCCAGCATTTTCAAACTCAATCCCAAACTTTCTATCAGAAATATCGGAAACAAATTGGAAAAGCCCCACACAACAGTGTAAAGAGCATCGAAACGAGATAGACTGTCAACATATAAGGTTTCTGTGACACCAAATCGAGATGATAAGCAAAACTCAACAGCCAAAGGAAGAGCACGTACGTTGTACACGTTGACCAAGTTGATTGCGTCTTAATGGACGATGAAACATACGTTAAGGCTGATTTCAAGCTGCTGTCAGGTCAACAGTTCCATATGGCTACCGGAAAAGGAAAGGTTCAAAATAAACTTAAGCAGAGAAAAATGTCAAAGTTACCGAAAAAATACTTGGTTAGGCATGCGATTTGCAGTTGGGCTAAAAAGCGAAAGTTTCATGACCACTGGCACTGTCAACCAAAATATGTATGTGAAGGAATGCTTATAAAAACGCTTTTTACATTTCTTGAAGAGTCAAAGTTGTTCCGTGCTTTTTTGGCCAGATCTCGCTTCATGCCACTACGGAAAAATGGCTCATGAATGTATGATGTATGATATGTACTACCACCCATTGTAGCACGGAAACTACGCCCGACAGCAATAGGCTCTCCTCTCTGTTAGACTTGATCAAGCTTTAATTGATTATCCTAATCATGCTATTGTATGAAGGGCCAAAAAGGGGTTGGGTGGATCGATAGGCAACATCACTTATACGTTTCCACAGGGATATAAAAAATCTCCTTCCAACAACAAGATTGAACAATTGGTCAAAACAGCAAGCTATCTAACATGAGGATGCCCCAACGGGCGGGGAGAAGAGCCCGCCCTCTATTCACAAACTGTTAACAATGGGGAGTTGGCATTCCCACTCTCCCCATCCAGAGTGCTTCAATCGGGTGCCCTGATGGTCCCTCCCATTCCCCTGAAATATTTATATAATAGTGTCTATATTTGTGTAAATGAAAAATACTACAATCATTCGTATCTATTATTTACGATCTCCACTCGGTTGATCCTGAAATGCAAGAAATGTAATAAAGTGTTATAATGTAGAGTTCCGTGGTTCCGTGGTTCAGCATTCCACCAAAATCTTGATTTGTGGTATCCTGAAAAAGTTTGTTAAATTTTACAAAACTAACATTTATACATTTTAATTTACTGTTGCCATGATCACTATTTGCAGCTTGATGTTGATTTTATAACAGCAATCCGCTTTTATTTTTTCAGGCCTAATAATTATTGCTCCTGGGTTGGGAAAGCAAGGAAGATTTAATTGACAGTGAGTTAACGACAAATGGACATAAAAAAACAATAAGCAATGGTTAAATCATCTATGAAGTAAAATCAATAAAACAATATCATCAAATATAATAATATTGTCAGTTATGATACAGTAATGACAAAAATTTAACTGAAACATCCGAATGACAAACAGCGCTGCACGAATCAGATGAGCTCAGATTTGGAAAAAGATCGATTCGCAAACCGGAAATGAAAAAAAAAATTAGGTAAAAAGTGCAAAAGCCTACCATAGATTCCGTTGCAGCTTCTTTTAATCAAGGCACTAGATACTTCTCAATCATAATGATAATTGGACATATAAGACATAATAATTAAAAGTTTATATAACCTATAAGGGACCTTCAAATTTGTTTGTATGGATCGTCACTTTTTCTGAAAACCCCGCTCCCCCCTTACTGCGTGGCATAATTAATGGACCTTCCCTACGGTGAAAATATAAAAAAAAATATGATAGAATATAAATCATGAAAACACAAGTAAGGTTTTTTTTTGCACGGGGGATACGGTCCACTTTTAGTATGGAACCGTGTAAAAAAAGATTAAATAGAGTTGATAAATTCGCAAGCTTAAACATTTTATATTGATAAGATTTTTTTTGTATGCGTTACCTTTCCACGCAATGGTCAAAATACGGTTTTTAAAATTTTGAGTATTTACACCAAAAATTGTGAATTTTTTTAAAAACTGCCATATGATTACTTTTGGTCCAAAACGTAAAATGCAATTTGAATAAGGTCGATATGTTGTTTCGTTCTGCAGTTATAGCCGAAAACAACTCGTGTGAAAAAAACCGTGCAAAAAAATACCTTAGTGTAATGATAAAAATGATAAAAATGATGTTAAAGATGAATAATAATGGTTATGAATAAACAATGTCCTATAAGATAATATATATAGTGAAGGGATATTATAATATGAACTGAGAATTACATGTGTTCCGACTGCTGTTTTGTTGCAATTGTAGACAAACTTGCGCAACTTGATATGATTTACCGATCGCACCCCCTCACTTCGCTATTGTCGGATTGACAACATTGCCCAGGCTACGCCAACCAGCGTCTCCATGTTTCAGCTGGCAGTCTTTTGTGATCATATGACTCGTGGAGGCGTGAGGTAGGAACTTGTGAGGACCAGAGGTCGGTCGCACCCTCCTTAGAAGTTGTCAAATCACCATTTGAAGCCCGGGAAAATGGCTCAGGAATGGTAGAGAAATGGAAAATCCCTCCAAACTCGCCGGAACTGCGCACAATTGAAAAATATTAGGCAATCGTAAAGAGAAACCTTAAGAGAACTCAAAAATAGTTGGAAGTGAAAAATGATTCAAGGCAAATTGGCATTCAGCATCAATAAGGCGGATATAATAGCGGTACGAAACTTTATGGAAGTTGTGAAACATAAATCATTTGGAAAATCGAAGGCCAAATCAAATATTTTTTCTGTGTTTTGTAGACGATACACTTCATGGTCCTTCCTTAGCTCAGTCAGTAAAGGCGCAGCTACAAAGCAACACCATGCTGGAGGTGGCTGGGTTCGATTCCCGGTCTGGTCTAGGAATTTTTCGTTAAGGAAAATTTCTCGACTCCCTGGGCATTGCGTATGATTGTACTTGCCACACAATCATACTAATGCAAAAATGGTACCTGGCATCGAAAGCTCTCAATTAATAACTGTGGAAGTGCATCTAGAACACTAAGTTGTGAGCAGCAATTAGCTAATTGTGAAAGCAATAAGCTTGAAATGCTAAAGAAGAAGAAGATTCTTCATGAAGAAATAAAGATTGATTATTTATATAATAAACTAATCAGTGTGAACTTAATCATGTTTGACCATTTTTTTATCGTTCCACCCTTTATGTTGATTGAATGAGACGAGCATGAAAAGCGAAGAGAGTTTTCCATGATCGCTTTTATAAATGATGTTATTGCGCTAAGAGTGATATAGAGCGATTTTTGTTTTCATTTGCAAAATGAAAGACCAAAGCAGGTTACGCAATACACAAGGTGTCCGATTTGAGGCTGCTTTCCGTCATTTTACCTAAATGAAGCAAATCAGAATTTCAGATTGAACAATTTCCTCAAAACTTCAAAAATATCTATTAATCCAATTTATATTAATTCACTTTCTCTGTAGGGAAAATTTGTCGACAATGAGGAAGAGATTCGAGAAAATGCGGGAATTTTTAAATTGAGATTCTGTGGCCACCCTGCAAATCACTTTCAAAGCAATAAGAAAAACCTTTTGCCCAAATTGATATCGGATCATAGTATCATAGTATTTGCAACATGGTTGATATGCCTCTTATCTGATTCGAAATTTATGTTGTTTCTTTTGCTGTGTAACAATGTTGTGAATTATACCTATGCTAATTTATCGGCTATCAGAAATAAGTCAGCTAAAGTAGCAGGATTATTTGAAAACAAAATCATCCTGCACTTTTGATTGTTATTTTTGTATTCTCCCCAGCGCGGAAGTAACGATCTTTGATGAAGTTTTTCCAGAAGCAAGATAATTTGTCATCAGCGCTAGAGCGACAGTACTATCGCCAGAACAGATAGACATGACAGAAAGCGTAAATTGACAGGAACTGCAGCGAACCGCATAGTGTTTTGAAACTGGAAACAGCGGAGGGCAGGTTTGGTAGTATAGGATCAGAGACATAATCCCTTGTCATACTATCCTGATGCAGGGGTAGTATGACAAAGGGTTATGTGCCTGATCGTATGCTACCGTTCAAATGCCCTCCGCTCGTTTTCAAACTTACATCTATTCAATTTCAAAAAGCCTGCCGTTCCCTTACGGACCTATCAATACACTTTCTCTTCATGTCTATTTGTTCTAGCAATAAAATTACTGTCCGCTCCTAGCGCTTTGCATGGAATGGTAAATTATCTGCTTCTGGAAAAAACTTCATCAAAAATCATCTGTCTAAGTGAATTTTAATATTATTTCCCGCCGGTGGTTCTGCTGAGTTCTTCTGCAACTTTTGGAGAATGGTTTCAGCTCCTTTTTCTATGAAGTTACATTTCAAAGCAACCAATTATCACTCTGATTTGCTGCAGCTACAGATTAAATTCACCGTGTGATTTCATCAACAAGTTATAACTAGAGTAACTGTGTTTCTTTCCAAACACTAGCTACGACACAGCACTTCTAACTGAAACCGTTAAGCTACTATGATCAATCATAAAAAAATCCAATAGTGAAATAACTCATAAATAATATCAGAAAATAAGACAGTATTCCTAAGATAATCGAGGGTGTCCCTACAAAAAAAACATGTTTTTTGCTCTAACTTTTTTATTTGGCATCAAAGTTGTCTCCAGATGGTTTTTAGAACTTAAAAAGATGTAACTTTTGACCAATAAGTCGTGTCGATATGTTTTACCGTTAGCGAGTTATTTAGGACTTTCTCATAAAATTACGCCCTTTTTATTTGTGTATTACTCAATTAAAAAAAATAACCTATCTCCAGTTTTGAATTATAATATACTGTAATATAAAACCTATAAAAGGCATCCCTACTGTTGGTTTAAATAGGTCCTCCAACTCGATATTTTAATCGTATTCTTATATTCCATTGAAATAAACCACCCACATTTCACAACCACCCTACTGTTAGCTTAAATCGGTGCAAAATTTGGATAACTTTAATGTGCATCGTTGTATGTATAGAGAATAAATCGGGAACATAGTTAAATATCTTATTCGCTGCCTACGTCAGTTGAATTTAGCACACCGTTTACTAAACGGACCCCTCTGCAAACCCAATCATTGTATCCAACATCGCAGTGGTTTCTCGAGAAAGTGCAGTAAAGCGAGTATCAGGTCAACATATTCCTACCCATTGACCCTACTTGACCTGCATTCGGGTGAGGCCGGTGCCGGTATTGTCTTAGTTTAGGATCACCAGTTTTTACACATTGAGGATATATGCTAGTCCCAAGCATCATCTTTTGGTTCTTTGTGTAATAACAGCTGATCTGGCAATAACGAAGTAGCAACCTCGGGCGGTCAATCATGCTCATGCTCATTCCACAATAATACTTTAAAAAATTTCAGAAAAAAATGAAGAACACCACCACTCGGAAAAGCCAGAGCCTACTTCCTTCCGTGTGGACATGACACAAAGGAATTTTGTTCTAGGAAAAATACGGGAATGGTGACTGGCAGCTCCCTTATAGTTAAATGCAATGCCTGCAGCAACTAGGCTCAAAATTTGGAGTGGTGCATAAAGTGTTTATAGTAAGCTTGATTTTCCAGTCAACATCAGTTCACTTTTTAATGAACACTTCTACAGAAGAATAGTAGCACGATTTAAGGAAATTCAAACTAACACTTCACTTGTCCTTTTTTCAAACCTGTTTTCGATTTAAGTGTTAGATTAAATTTCCCTAGTTTTCCAAATTATTATCGTTTTATAAAGCCGAAATTATCTCCTAATTTTACACGCACATTGTGGTTTTTGGCAAAAAATACTTAGTAATCTATATAATAAAAATGAGTTGGGGTTTCCTTTGTCACGATTTAACTCGCGAGCGGAAAGACCGATCAGCGTGAAATTTTGTATGCAGAGTTTTTGGGGCCGGAGAACAATCTTATGATGGTTTGAGACCCTCCTTTACTGGAAAGGGGCTCCCATACAAATGAAACACAAATTTCTACACAACTCGAGAACTAATCAAGCAAAAGAAACCAAATTTAGCATATGTGAGTTTTTGAAGGCAACAAAGGTTTTCATGGTAGCTTGAGGAACCCTCCCTGTCATAAAAGGGGGGCTACTATACAAATAAAACACAATATTCTGCATAACTCAGGAACCAATCAAGCAAACGGAACGAAATTTAGCATGTGGTGGTTTTAAGACAAAAATGTTTCTATGTTGGTTTGAGACCCTTCCCTCTACTAAAGGGGGGGGGGAGGTCTCCAATACAAATGAAATAAACTATTCTGAATGACTCGAGAACTAATCAAGCAAATGGAACCAAATTTATATGTGGTGGTTTTTAAAGACAAAAATTGTTCTATGTTGATTTGAGACCTCTCCCTTTCTGGAAAGGGGGGAATCTATTCAAATGAAACGCAAATCCTTGCATAACTCGAGAACTAATAAGAGAAATGGAACCAAATTTCGTCATGTGGAAGTTTTTGAAGGAGGGAAATGTTTCTATGGTGATTTGAGACTCTTCCGTCATATGAAGAGGAAGGGAGGAGGTGTTCTCAAACAAATTGAACCCAAATTTCTGCATTTCTGCATAACTCGAGAACATAATCAAGCAAATGGAACCAAATTTGGAATGGACGAGTTTTTAAGGCATAAAATGTTTTTGTGGTGGTTCAAAGCCCCTCCTCCTCTAAAAGAGGGGCTCTCATACAAATGGAACAAATTTCAACCAAACATGAGAACTATACCTACTGCTTTGCAAATTTGTATTCAGTGGTTTTTGGGTCCGGGAAAGCATCTTATGATAGTTCGAGAGCCCTCCCGCTTCTAGAAAGGGTGGGATCCCATGCAAATGAAAATCAAATACCTGCATAACTCAGAGAACTAATCAAGCAAATGGAACCAAAATTGGTATGGGTGAGTTTTGAAGGCAAGAAATGTTTTTGTGGTAATTTACGACAAAAACATACAAAACACAAATTTAAACCAAACATGAGAACTATCCCTACCGCTATGCAAATTTGTATGCAGGGGTTTTGGGTCCGGGACAGGATCTTATTATAGTTCGACACCCCTCTTGCCTTTAGAATAGGGGGCTCCCATGCTAAATGAAAAACTATTTTCTGCATAACTCAAGAACTAATCAAACAAATGGAACCAAATATGGCATGTGAGGTTTTGTAGGCAAGAACTGTTTCTACGGTGGTTTGAGACCCCAAGCAAAAGAAACCAAATTTAGCATGTGTGAGGTTTTAAAGGCAAGAAAGGTTTCTATGATGGTTTCAGATTCCTTTTCGCCCTGAAAGAGGGGCTCCTATACAAATGAAATACAATATTCTGTATAACTCGAGAACTAATCAAGCAAATTGAACCAAATCTGGTATGTGGAGGTTTTTGTAGATGAATACTGTTTCAATGTTGATTTGAGACCCCTCCCATTTCTGGATGGGTGGGGGGCTCATATACAAATGAAACACAAATTTATGCATAACTTGAGAACTAATCAAGAAAATGGAACCAAATTATTCATATTTAAGTTTTTTGAAGGAGAGAAATGTTTCTATGATGATTTGAGACCCCTCCGCCATCTAAAAGTGGAAGGAGGGATTCTACATAAATGAAACACAATTTTCTGCATAACTCGAGAACTTAATCCAGCAAATGGAACCGAATTTGTCATATGGATGTTTTTGAAGAGAGAGAAATGTTTTATGGTCATTGAGACTCTTCCTGCCTTCTGAAGCAGGGAGCGGGGGTAGCTCTCATACAAATGAAACACAAATTTCTGCTGACTCGAGAACTAATAAAGCAAAATGGAATCAAATTTGGCATGTGGAATTTTTCAAAGCGAGAGACATATTCCTATGGTGGTTTAAGACCACTCTGCCCTCTTAGATGAGGGGGTTCCACATAAATGAAACGCAATTTTCTGCATAACTCGAGAAACTATTCAAGTAAATGATACCACACTGGCATGTGGGGGTTATTGGAAACAGGATTTTTATATATATTAAAATGGATTTCTGTCTGACTGTCTGTCTGACCGATCGGATGAAAATATGTATGCAGGTATTTCTGGGGCTTGGGAAGGTTCCTTATGATTGTTTGAGACCGCCCCCTTCCGGCTCAGTGCACAACACGTTAATAAATTTCTGCATAGCTTGAGAACTAATCAAGCAAATGGAATCAAAAATGGTACGGTGGTTTTTGAATGCAAGAAATGTTTCTATGGCGACCTCAAACACAATTTCAGACAATCGCTGAGAATCATCCGGGCTCAGCATGCACAAACTGCAGTACTGTCCGTGGTATAGAAGGTCATGTCTCTGATAGTAAAGTTTGAAAAAAAAGCGTGATTTCTATGTGGAATGTTCATTCATTTGAAGTTACAGGCGTGGCAAACGCTCGCACCGGGATCAGCTACAGTAATGGATACATTTATCGTCTCCAAAATCCCTGCATTTGTTGAGACACCCAGCACCCACCAGCCAGGCGCAAACCAGTAAGTTTCAGGAGCGAGCCGTCCTGTCAGCACCGTTCCCAGGGTCCTTCGGTAGCCTTCGCTGGCCCACATTTTTCGCAGTTCTGTTTAGCTCAACTTATTTTTCCGACCAACGAGGGAAGCAAATCACCGCGCTTCAGCGCTTGATTTCTTTCTGCTTACGTTCAACATTTCATACGGCATCGTGGCTCCGCATAGGATCTCGTTTCTGAGCTGCTGTTCTACTTGTCCAGCAGGCAGTAGCTTGAGCACTCAACGCAGGCAGTCTAGACGACGCTCTCTGTTTTTTCCACTGGAGCCATGGCTCTAGATACACCCAAGCAGAAGGGTGAGAAAGTCTCCAACGGGATTATGATTTGCAACCATGGGCTTTGATATTGGCCTCTGGAGATAGAAGAACACGGGGGTGGGGCAACACAAAAAGAATAATTATGATCTACGTCGCTGCCACCAATATGCGCTGGTTGTTGAAGCGATGACGATGATGGCGATGGCATTGGCAAAGCCCGCGAGCGCCTCTCCGCGTTTCTAAGGCCTCGGTCCAAACGTCATTGAAACTCAATAGAGAAGCAATCAGTCCAAGGATAACTGGCTGCATGTCTCTCTGGGTGTTTCGCGCTCATGGTTAGCGTGGTAGGTTCTCACGGCAACAACTGCACCTCGATCGTTGCTAATCCCGCGCGCTCGCTGCAGACTGGAATGTCAAAGGGCTCAGAACCAGGGCTGGCTGGCAAATAGCGAGCGGCGTCTGGCTGTTGCTCACCTAACCAACAGAATCCTCGCGGCGGAAAACTCTTTCGTGAGCGCTCATTTCTACCTTTCGGCTCGGACTCTGTCCCATTTAGTGGCGGTTGTTTCTATGGCATCTCTGCCTCGTATACTAAATGGGAAATAATCTCACAATGTTTACGTTCAGTTGACTCCTCGCCGCCCCACACCAGTTTGCTCTCGCTCGCCTGCTCGCCCGGCATGAAATTCGCTGTTGGTATTACAGTTGGCAAAGTTATTCCACGAACAATTGCACTGGCGTAATCTTGAATAGTTTTTGAACCCGAGTTGATTGACCTCTTTTTTTGTTGGTTGAATTTCGAAGCCACTCCCGAATCCGCCTTGTTCTGAATCGGTTGTGTGAGTTCGTCTCCAAAACACAAAAGGTATCTTTACCGGGAAGGCAGCTGGCATTCACCTAACACCGCGTGACGGTGCCGATGATTTTCCCATTGGAAATGCCACGCTAATTAAATGCATGGCATGACTTTGGGACGCTGTATGATTGGTGCACGGCATTCTGCAGAACACCAGACAATAACAACGGAGACAACGACAATGTTCCATCGAACGAACGTCAATCGCCTCTGACACCTTACGACAGTTGCGACAATAAAACCCAAGATCTGGCGAAACGTAAATAAGGTATTGAACCCGTCACGCCAAACGAAATGTGCCCAGTC
>JASCZW010020827.1:0-11638 GCA_034211315.2 Aedes japonicus
CCAGTTATTTGAAGGTCTGAAGAATTGGACACCCTTCGTCTCTTTTTAGTACCCTTCTATTGATGTAAGAAGGGTAAAAAGTTCCGAAGAAATTCGATTTTTCATATATCCAATTAACAAAAAATGATGAGTGATGAAAAATTACACTAACGCAGTGTTCATCGATCAGTTTATGTTTAATGCTAAGAAATATACCAAAAAATCAATCTTAAAGTGGAAAAACCCGCATTGATCCACCGATGGTCGGAGACTGGAACACTTCTTCACACCACACTAGATTTCAAATGCTTGGAGCGATATTGTACTGGATACATATTTTCATCAGAAATTCCGAGCAAGATTCAGAAATATTCAATATGCCATACATTCAGTTTATAAAATGAACTATTTGTCAATACTGCAGCATATTCTTACGATGTGATTAAAAATATTACCATTAATAATGCTTAGCAACCTGTTTATGTTAGTTATCTAAAGAGAAATTACTAAAAATTTCATAAAATCAGTCCATAGAATGAATTATTAGACAGTCTTAAGCGTCAATTTTGATTATCGACGTGGATTCAATAAGCTTAATAAGTACATTTTCGTTGAAAGTTGGTTATAGTAAATGCAGACTAATTTTCGAATATACTCGTTGCAGTTCAAAACCAGACCACTCGAGCAATCGATGCTGCTCTAATTTTATACAGTCGCATAGTGTGGCTAGTCCGCTGTCTTGCTATACAACGCTTCCAGATGCGACACAATAGAATGCAAGCGCAACTGATTGGTGTGATTGGTCTTGTTCGGTTTGCACTGCACCGAGTATATTGTCATCTCTGATTATGTGCTCTCAGGTATTGTTTTGGTCATATCTCCATGAAAGACTACCAATCATAATGAAATTCGACCAGTTATCTGGAGATATCAAAGCTTTGATTTGACACACCAACAAAACTAAAATCGGTACACAAATAGCTCAGTATGTTATCGGAGACTAAACTGTTTGATTACTATTATAATGAGCCTTCAGTACTGTTTCGTTCATATCTTCGTAACGAAATGTCGAATGAAAGGATTGAATTCAAGCGATCATCATACCCTTTATTGATGTAAGAAGGGTAAAACCTGTTAAAAAGATATTTAAAACATTTTTACTCTAAAAGACACTTAGTGATATGCAACTGCTTTGTAAGAATTTTCTCAGCTTTTTTTTTTAAATTGGAAGAAAAATTCTGAACTCAAGAGTTTGAGCTGTAGTGGAATACCTGTAACTCGAGTAATGAAGAAAAATAGTATTGTGTCGACTCGAGTTATTAGTACGAGACACTGAAGAATCTGGCACATTGTAGACGAAATACGCGTATCTTCAAGATAAGCCAAGGTAGTTGAATTAAATTCTCATTTCTGAAATGTTTGCCAAGTAGCATTATTTTTAGATAGATTTTTGGGATGGATGAGTATTCTGCCTATCCCAGCAACAACACTATTTGCATGAGTACGATAAAAAAGAAACAGCGATTGGCTAGTCTTCACGGAAATTTATTTCAGTACATTCAACCAAAGATGTAATGATAGCATTTCACCAGGTAAAGACAATATGAATATTTCCTACAATAACGAGACATTCGTTCTATGTAAAATTCATGTTTACGAAACGTGAGAAAACAATTTTACGAAAATAAATTTTCAATGTACAAAAAACTCCGAAAAGTTAAAAACGCCACTTTGCAACACATTTGTGGTTTGGTCGTGGCAGGCAAGTGTGGGTATATGGTTTGCTTAGATAATACTTGACGTTCATTTCGTTTAAAATTGGCATGAGTTCTGATCTTAAAGCTAAGGCCCTGTCAACTGCGACATCGCCAAAAGAATATTATTCCGAGAGTTCAAGGATAACAGAACCATTGAATTTTTGGAATCTCCCTCGAACGCCGATCGTGCCGACTCTGTCCCTCGGCATGGAATTCCAAATCACCGGATGACCAAGGCTGCTACGGTAGAATAAACGACAGACGAAGATGTCAGCCTGGCGGTCTTCAGTTTTCTCTTCATACTCCTATCGGCTCTTACAAATTTAGGCCACACTATCAAATTCCGTAACGATTACCTCATCTGCAACTGTCTGACACCTGGACACTGGGACGCACCGAAGTTGGCCTTATGGAAGCTCTCGATGCCCTCACCCCTCTTTGATTTCAGCATATCACTGGTTCCACCTGCCATAAGGAATGTATCGAATGTATCGTTGTACGCGTGTATTTGTAATGGTTTTAACGTATTCAGCATAGCATGCTATGCGTTTGACTGTCATCTTCCGTTTGTTTACTTGTTTGGACGGTTTAAATTCTTCGTTTTCAAAGATATCAAGCATTGAAAAAGACGTGGTTTTGGACAAGGGGACAAGGGTGTACCTTTGCTGACAATTGGCGAGCGCTTTGGAATTCAATCACGCTAGTGTAAAATCCATTAGAACCAAGTTTGAGGAACACTGTTCTTTGGATGAACTGCCACGAAGAGGCAGAAAACTCGGATCTTCCAACTCTAAACTGGAACAGCAAGTGGTAGCTCTGATTCGGGCGAACAAATCAATATCGCTACGGGATTTGGCCAATAAAGTGGGAACCAGCATCGGAATGATTCATCGTATCAAGAAACTCGAACAACCTGAAGATCTAAAAGAAGCCGAACAGCGAGTTTTTGAACGACGAGACCCATGTCCAATAGGACTCAAAATCTCTTCCAGGTTCACAATATCACACTGCTGTCGTAGAGGAGGATGTCAGCGATGCAAGCAGGTTGATTCAAATGAAGAAGTGGTGGTATTGTAAGCAATCGGTATGGAAACTCCGAAAATATTGTTAGCAAACACTGTGGTACTATTCTAGTGTCGCTCAGTGTTGACTACAACTAATTTTTGAAAACTGCAATTTAAAATCATTGAAATCGGTCTCTGGTGTCCAAAATGGATGAAGACATTCGAATTCGTTTTCTATTATTTTTCAGCAGCTATTTCATGCGTTGTTATGGACGATGAAACATATGTCTAGAAGGTTTTCAACAGCTTCCAGGGCTGGTTTTCTATTCTGCTATGGCCAGAAATGCTACAGCTAAGCAATTTAGAACGAAGAAGGCATCGAAATTTTCCAAAAATACCTTGTGCGGCAAGCAATTTGAACGTGTGGCAAAAAGAGTAAACCTTTCTTCACTGCAGGAACAATCAACAAGGAGATCAGAAACAGTGTCTGCAGAAGCGATTGCTATCCTTCATCAAAAGTCACAAAGAAGAAGTCTGGCCCGATTTGGCATCATGCCACAATGCTAAAACTGTGATGGAGTGGTACCAAGCAAATCAAGTGAACATTGTACCAAAAACCTCAAACCCGCCAAATTGCTCCAGAGCTACGACCAATCGAGAGATATTGGGCTCTGATGAAGCGGAAGCTATCATGTTTTAAGTTGTCCGGATTATTGCGGATACAGACCCTTAGCTCGATGCCCATCCTCCTTGTCCTAAAAACTGACCCTGAACGGATATCGTTGTAGAATCCTTTTTCGCAATTATTCCAAGCATAGTCTGCAGCATCCATCCCTTCATTGGAGGTGGTAAAAGTGCAATAATATTCGATCACCTCTCTCCCGTCCAATACGTGTTCGAGAAAGAAAAACCATAATCTTTCCCATGGCAGCCCTGCCTCGAGAAAGTAACAACATAAATGAAAACGAAACAACGCCGTCTGCCGGTGACGTGTGGCAAAAGCGAACGAGAAGAAAGATTAATCAGACAATATTATATAGAGAGAAAATCCTTTTCGCTTGCAACCAGCAGATTGAGTTTTCCTCATGCTACAAGAAATCATTTTACTTTCATTTGCCTGTCAAGCTGAGCTGCTGCCTGCGCTCAGCGAACATTCGGCGGCCAAAGTTAGGAACGAAATTTGCAACGAAAAAAAAAATCCTTTAGCTGATGAATTGTCTGTAATCCGTCTTTTTGTTTGAGTGAAGTATGAGGTTCGTTTTTCCCTCGACATAATTTGAAAGGAAGCATATTTTTGGTCGCTGCCTCATAGGCTCATTTGGTTTGAATTGATGGATGGATGGATGGATGGCGGTGCACAAGAGAAAAGGCGAGGTGTCACACGGATTCAACGAGCTCATTTATCAGGCCGTTGTCAGCGGAATATGGTGGACCAGCAGCAGCAGAAGCAGCAAATGTTCCGTATTCGTCTTTCGATAGCGCTTCCGAGAAAGTGCGGAGGATTAGGAGATCGCTCGTTAAGCTTCGCTATTTAATAGAATTCATGGCCGTAATGATATGTAATCAAGTGCAGAGTTTACTGGAGAGCTGCCTAAGATGGGATCACAGACGGAAGCTTGATGAAATAGGGGCTGTTGGATACATACTGGTAATGTAATTGTAACGTGCATGGAGGAAGGCGATTGGATGTTGATAGATCTGCAGGATACGTTTAGCTGATAGCACTTTCTTTCATCTAATGACATCCATTAGACAGAATCAGTTAAAGCTTTACGTTCAACAAATTCAATATATATTTCAGTGCCATTTTTCAGGTGTTCCAGCGTTTGTCCAGAACGAATTTGTTTAAAAACATATTTTTAGTAGCGGAGCAAGTGCAAGTGCAAGGCAAGTGTGCCACCAGGCATTTTACGGAAAACTTTTAATAATTCGATCAAATGATATACTGCAGATTTGTTTGATTATGAACATGGTATCCACAATTAAATGCAGAATTATCTGTTTTTTACTAATCGTTTTATCTAAAAAGCGTGCAAAATTATAATAATTTTACCAATTTCAATAACATTTCCTCATTTATCCAAACTAATGATTCATCTAATGTATGACACATCAGTGAAGCAGCATGAAAGGGTTTAAATTTCAGCGTTTATTCAAAAAATATCGATTCGTATTTTCGTTAAAATAGAATATCAAAAATTATACTTTTGGGGGCAAAAGTGCCACCATCTGTAAGAGCAAGTGTTTTACTTTTGTACATCAGCACTTACTATTCTGCACGAGAGAAAAGCTGTTAAACACCTAAATATTGTTAGTTACGTACACTTTTTGGGCGAAATTGCATCGAATTGATTAACTCCCATTGATAGTAAAGTCCAAAAACGTAGGATCACTTCGCTCAGCTTTTTGATCATAGAAGAAATTTTAATTTTCCAAACCGTTTCCGTTGATCTTTTTCTCGGGGGCCGTTTTGCCCCATACGCATGTACATAGACTTTTTTAAGATCATTTTTCAAATGCTTCAGAAACTATTTATTTGCTTCTGGTTTCTTATGGAGTAATTGATTGTCGAAGATTAAAATGTAAAATTGCTTGATCTAAAAAATGAATAGCATAATTTGAAAATAAATTGCTTAAGATGCTATATCCAAGCCGTTTTCAAGGAATATGATCGCAGCAAGCCATTGTTTTTCTGCGTTTACGACGAACGACGTGTCGTTTTTGTGAAAAAATAAATCAAGCAATATTTCGTTATAACTTGAATAACAAAATGTGAAATTAAAAAACCTCCGTTTGCCTTGTGTAAGCTGTGGTGAATGTAAACCCCCGTTTATTTTAAATAAGTGTTCCACCGTGAGGTGGTAAATGTACATTTTTTTGCAAACCATTTACCCAAGGGGTTTCCAACAGCATTGATTACTTGTCACTTCCCTCAAAGTTACTCTGATTACTGATTACACAGATTATTGTGATTACTCATGATTACTTGATGATAACTTGATGATTACTTATGATTACTTGCGTGTTTCCCGGGATGCACCCTATAATGTTCCATTCCCCAGAATGAAGAATTTTACCCTATGACCTCTAAACGTAGGAGGCAGTCGCTCATAGCCGACCAGACTGTTTCCGAATACTTTTTCTAATGTTTTTCTGTGTTCATTTGTTATTCTTTGAATAAATGTAAGAATATTCGTTTAATATAATAATACATTTTCAAGTAATAACTTAAAAATTAATGGTTTCCAAGCACACCCAGAGAATTTACACATCTTAACAAAGGCGGTTTTTTGACTGATACAATTTTTAATGGTATATTTTTGACCTTCATTCGGTATTAAAAAAATGTTACATACTTTGACGTTTTCGATTCCAACCTTCAAACTGATCTCAAACATCCAATTTTTGATCGATTCCGATTCAGTTGATGATAGCTACAAATATCCTGTTTTAAATACGTACAGAAAAACCAGATTTGGTAATTATGACAACCAGGAAATTACCCCAATTGGAAGCTCATTTTGGAGGCCCTAACTTTGGTGACCTGTAACTCTGTAACCAGTCAAGTAATCGGGAACTTCTGAGTACCTTTGAAAATGTATTTTCATAACCTATGAAAACAAATATTAATACCATGGTTACAATAACTACCGGTTCCGGAAACCAGGAATACCGGAAAAGTATATTTTTAGCAGATTACTTTTCATGCAATTGACACCGATGCTATTCTTGTGCTGCAAATTTTTACATCAAACTTCTCTCAATCATCAAGTCTGCTACTCATGGCACCGATTTCAGGGTACCCCAAAAAAAGAAGGTCAATTTGGTAACGGTGATGAATTCCCTTCATTCTTTTTACCAAAACCAAGTGATCGACAGCTTATTATTCCTTGATATTTATGCAGGTGGTTATTTTAACTTGAAAATTAATCATCTTGGTCGTCAAGTTTCTGCACCAAAGCCACGCTTGTCGAGTCAAATTATGTTAGTTGTAATAACCGTGACCACCTGGTCATCTGGCTTCAAATGTCCTCCGAGAAACCTGTAATGAGAAATATTCAATTTTGCACAAAATCGTGGTTTCGACGTCAATGATTTTCATTCCAAGATTGTTTCAGGTGAAAATAAACCATTGACCACCCTGCTTATCGGTGGCTCTCGTAAAGTCCACCGGAGAAATCCACAAACAAATGTTTTTACCAAAAACTTCAGTTTTACAGCTCAACTTTCGAGATTTTTCATGCTTATTGGTTTGTATTACTGGAATTGATCACTGACCATCCTGGTCTTAAGTGGCCACCGGAATATACCCTGAAGAAACCCATATGATGGAATAAATTTATTTTTACACCATTCGTTCGACGGCTCAATCTTCAGTCCTTTGAAGATATTAGGGAGCGCATGAAAATTTTTGATATTATTCGAGTTTCTTTGTTTACAAAACTATTTGTTGATTTGTAAAAACAGCCGCGACTTGCTAATAATTTTAGGGAATAGGGAGGTGTTCTGAACTAAAACGCATCATCAGTCTCTCCGTATTTTTATATACAAAATTTTTCTGGCGCCACAATAACGATAAAACTACTACTTGAAGAGTTAACGAAAAAGTCCACGTTCATGCGCATTCGTATCACTGCGCGTCGGTTGCTAAATTCAGATTAAGCAAAGTTACAGCGTTTTGAAGCGCGCCTTTTCACGGCCTCATAATCTGAACTTGAAACATTAAACTCAATTATCTCGAAATGGTGTTTTCCAAAAATGTCTTTGCCGTGATCGCGATGGTAGAAAAATAATTTAACAGATCTTCTAAAAATGTTGCAGTTGCACATCACAGATGCTGCTGGTACTTGAACGATTCCATTTTAATGCAAGTTTTGTTTCTGCGGACAAGAATTTTATATTAAAGTGTTTGAGCTAATTATAACATTAATGCGACATAGGTTTTAAAAGGTGCCAGGATAAAATTGCATCATTCATAAAAAGCTGAATTTTTACCGTGTTTGCAAATATCATAAAATTGTCAGGGATGTTTCCTTAAAGTATTCATGTGAAACATTTAATCTGAGCTACTGTCGAAAGAGTAACATGTCGCCTTGAATATAATATTTAATATTGTAATATTGCAAGCTTTTCTGGGGACTGGTTGTCTCGGGAATGATTTTCTAAGGAATGTTAAGGAACTTAGTCGCTATAGGATGATTAACCAGTTTTGGCCCTAGTTACCTTTTTTTGCAATAGGCACCTACCTATTTAAATTATGCAGATCAATAAAGGAATGGGCCAATTCAAAAACTGGCTCAATTATCTAAATTTAAATCTAATCTAAAGAATCTTAATTATTTTTATAGCGCAGGTAAAGCCGTCGCTATAGTTGGTCATCTATGTATTCCAATAAAGACACGTCCTATTGCAGAACACGGTCTATCGATGGGTAAATTATCAATATTTAAATTGTTGCAAAATTGATGGTCGAAAAAGTCACAGCAGCCTTAAAACAGCATGTTGAACAAACTGAAGGAACCCGTATTTTTCTCAAGTTTCAATAATTTATTCTTTTAAACGAGAAAAACAGGTCATTATTTCATGAAGATGTTGTGTTTTTCGTGTTATGAATATGCACCATGAACAATATTCATGATATCATTCATTCCAATTTTTCCACCGCAATGACATCATGAATAAATCGGATCAAAACCATGAGCTGCATTCCTGATACTAAAAACTTTATTCATGAATTTGGCATATCTTCTTTATCGACTTTAAATATATACAAAAAAATAAAACTACCGTTAGTATTCAAACCTAGTGTGGATGTGAAGAGCTGTAATAGTACTTGGAGGATTTACTCACTACGCTATAGTTATTCTTGAAAAGACTCTTGGGTAATGAAGCTCATTACACAACTTCAGATTGGAGGCAAAACAAGACTTCCTAAGTTCATGACTCGCATCTGTCGTTACAATAATATAACATGAATAATAGTCATGAATTCATCAAATAACATGAGATGTTCGTTTCGATGTTTTTTGTTACTTTTGAAGAGTGTTTTGTATAAATGAGTATAACATGGCATAAATGGTTAATAGGAAGCAAGTCATGAGTTGAAGATTTTTTCATCACATCCAGTGCACTGTTTTGCATCGAAATAAACGCGCATGAGTTGTTCAAAAATAATTCTCTATTGCCAGGAAAGCAATTGCCGCGAAATATTCATACCACAGTATTTCAATAGTCAGTGGAAATGAATCATTTTTTTTAATTAAAATGCGGTCTATGGTCTGGTGAGTTCAATATATTCAACAGTCACCAACTTCTCGGTTCTTCAGTCATTGTATAGAGTAAAAAGGTGCGATTTCTTATTGTCATCAGATATATTGTTATCACAAAGCAATTGCATGATAAATCGAGATTATTACGTTCCTGAAGAGATACCTACTGATTTGGAAGTGGTAGAGCATGATATAAGGTGCCAAATTCGATGCGTCGTAGAACTACAATACCAAATAAGACTACGATCAGTGCTAAAAGATCACATCCTGCTTTGTATGTGAATGAACAAGCCAACATTGAAGACGAGGAGTTATTTATTTAATATGAATGATTTGTTCCTGAACACAGAAAACGATTCCGACATAAAGGATTGCTCACAATTTCATGCAGTAATCAATGGAATTAAGTGTAACAATTAAATTTTATCAAAAAAAAAACAAATTCGAAATCAGCTGGTAGCTGGTTTTAACCAAATGAAGAACTTTATTAAATTGCTATACATCAGCATGCACCGATACCGATTCGCATGAGCCATATAAATACTCCAAAAAATTGGATTATGTTGAAATTAGTTAAGATTACTTATGATTACTTACGGTTACTACTGATTATTGTGATTACCCATGATTACATGATTACTTTGCGGAAATAAAAGTAATCTCTGATTATTTGTCACTTCAAAGCTTGTTGGAAACCCCTTGCATTTACCCGCTGCAAAATTTGAGGCCTGCACACTACCAACAGTTTGTGTGTACAGTTCATGCGAACGCGGGGATAGAAAACAGAAAAAAAAATTCTCCCTATTTCTGCCGACAGTTTCAAACAGTTTAGAAATGGTTTCCCGACCAGAAGCGTATAACAAAAAAATTACAAAATCATAACAAACCTTGTTACGACTAACTGATTATGATATAAATTTGTTTAAAACATTTTCATCTTGATAGTTGTAAAACATACTTTTAACAAATTATGATATAATGCCCAGGGAGGCACAAGCTGCGTAAAGAAAGTAAATTAATTTTAACACTAGCGGATATGATTTTGCTACATCGTGACAAAACGGTTACAAAGTTTGTTTTGTTTATGTTATATGTATATCATAGTTTGCTATCAATTTTGTTATCTCTAGAGGATCGTTTGTTAGAATTTCAGTTATTTTAACAACATCCGCGTTCTAAATTCTAACAACCTCTGTTATGAAAACAGCGTAACTGAATAACAAAACTTGAAATAATTTTGTTGTTTCTTTTGGTCGAGTTGTGACTGTTTTTGATAGCTTGATTAAAAACACACTTACATTGGTTATATTCGATTATAAGTTGTTAGTATCCATTCTTATGATTTGATTCCATATAATAAACATCATATGTATGCAGTAATAAGCCAAAAATGAGCAATTCTGAGTGACATAAATCTATGTCGCAACATTTTTTAAACCATCGGCTGGTGACAGCAAAAATGTTTCGTCGTCTGGAGAAACGGTACAGAAATGTCATATGAGATTTCTCCCACGACGGTTCACTTTTGCGTGTATTCAATTTGGTCGTAATGAAGAATGTCAAATATCAATATGTAAAAATCAAAATGCAGTACATTTACCACCATTGGTTCACACGTGCACCTGGAGGAAGATTTATATCAGTTTAGTTTTGTTTTTAGTGCTTGTGTTGCGCAACCCGGATAAAGATGATAAGGAAGAGTGTGGTTTCGCTGTATCGCGAGTTTCCTTAGTATTCAACATGCATGTAATAGTATGGTACAACCCCTATTTTGCTCTCACGTGGTATTCTTAGTTTTTCACGAAGAAAACGGTAATGGTTGCCAGTAATTTTATTTTTTGTCTTTCTTTTCTTTTTATCACTTTTGAGTCTGACACTTGAAAAAAGTCGTGCTAAGGAGTTTACACCAATTTTTTGGCAAACTTTTCCTTGTATTATAATAAACGACGAAACATACGTCTGGCGTTTTATACCGCAATGCGAAGGAACGTCTTTGCCGAGCATTTCCGGATCAAGAAATTGTCGAAATTCCCGAAGAAGTATTTTATTTGGCTGGCCATATGTAGTTGTGGTCCATAATTTAAAAGTTTTGTATCTACCGGCACTATCAAAAAGGATTTGCACGAGAAAAAATGTCTGCAAATGATTCTACCGTTTGTCAGAAGCCACGACTCTCCAGCTCTGTTTTGGCATGATTTGACCTCTTTTTACTATGCGAAATCCATCCTGGAATGGTATAAGGTACAAAAGGTCAAATACGTGCCAAAAACAGTCAATCCACCAAACTGCCCAGAACTTTGCTCAATGATGAGATGTAATAGGAAGCCACCACCAGTGCAGGACTTTCCAAGGCGTACAGCTCCTCCTAATGGAAAGCTCAAACTGTACATTCCTGTAATCCTAGCTATTCCGTTGTATGAAGGGCCAAAAACGGGGGTGTTTGGAACCGTAAGCAGAAGCACTTACACGAAACCACCGGAAAGGATAGAGAATCGGAACGCTCTTATTACAGGAAATGAGCAGTAAGCAATACACATTAGGATTTCCGTCTGGTGGTTTGTTAAAAATAGGGACTGTAGACTGTCGGAAGATCATTAGACCTTCGCTGATCTCGATCTGACGATTTCCA
>JASCZW010020828.1:0-11632 GCA_034211315.2 Aedes japonicus
CTATCTAAATTAGAGTAATCTAGGGGAAGTGACAAGTATTTAATGCAGTTGTAAACCCCTTGGTTGTGATTTCTTAACTAACCCGAGCATTTCTGTCGTCAATACTTAAGTGGTGTTTTGATTTAAAATTTTATATTGTATTGTAAGTAAATAATAACACTGATCGACAGAGATCTAAGACCCAGAATTTACTGCCAGTTCCCATAGCTTGGATCCCAAAACCACCGAATATCGTGTTTTGACCTCATGCGATTTGCATTTTTCTTCACAAATTGGCATCAAAAATTGAAATTTCGGAGTGGAGTGGATCTTTTGAGAACTACTTGAATAACTGCCTTAGCTTAAATATAAATTCTCCAAATGCATTTTTTTGAAATTTCTTAGACTTTACCAAACAGCCCAAGCAGCACGAAATAGGCAAATCTGGTTGCAATAACTTGATTGTGACTTAATTGAGTCACAAAGCAGTCATTCCAACTGACTTGATACAAGTGTGCTGCTAGGGAGCTTTGCGAAAGAAATTGTGTCGATCCGACTCCACAAGAAAAAGTTATGACCGTTGAAAGGCAGCATATTTTAGCAAAATACTGCAAAGTACAGTAAACTCCCCGACATTCGCGGATTCTCTTGATGGTGGTCTCAAATTATGTATGGGGATCGACTTTTTGTTTTGTTTTATCAGATAATATCTCGTGATCCTTCGTATATAGGAAGCAACTTTCTTCAGCAAAGTTGCTCGATAGACCAAGGCCTTCAGGAGGTAAACTTAAAAGTTCAGATTTATCCCACTACGCAGCGCTAGTGTTCATGTAAACTTACTTTATAACCTGAATCTCGAGATCCTTGACATAAAGCAAGTTAGCGTCTTCGACACAGATGTGTAGTTGAGTGAGGCCTTTCGGATGGTATTAAAATAAGTTCAGAACTCATCAGCTACGTGGAACTAGCATACATGTGAACATAGAGTATTACCTGTATATTGAGATCTAGATCGTGTATAAATTTACTGTTTTTAGGGAAGTTAGTTGTAAAATTATCGGTTCAGAATTAGCCCACTCCGTGTCGCTACGTTGTGCGTTCATGGGAACTTTTTGTCATATTTGTATTTGGATTTTCAGATCATGTACCTATCAATTTATTATTTTCAGGAAATTTATTCGAATAATAATTCAGAATTATTTCACGCCGTAGCACTGGTATGCCTGTGAACTATGTAATAAGTGTTTATTGCTAGTACAAATGATAGGCTGATTACCCCAATATTGGTATTTCCGGTACGGTCTTCTGACAACTTCGGGTTACTCCTTCAGAAAAGTTCTTCACAAATTTTTGGGAAAGTCCTTTAGAGAACTTCATTAAAGTTCTTCGGATAACTTCAGGGAAGTTCTGCAGAAAATTTTTGGGAAATTCTTCTGAGAGCTCAGGAACCCTTCCGGGAACTTCAGCGAAGCTTCGTGAGAACATCAGGAAGTACTGCAGATCACAAGCTTTAAGTAAGGAATTAAAGCCATGGGTACCAGCTCACGTGTTGATGAGGAGCATCCCTCCGCTGGCGATCCTGGCTAAATAAATCAATAGAAAAAAGCACTTGATTTATTTTTTAAAACCTTCGGGAGATTCACTTGATTCTATTTTTTGCTTTTAAATTTTATCATGTACTACTCTGGGTTTCCCAAGTACAACCTTACATGAAAACATACTGCAATCGACGTAATGCACTCATGTTTCTCCAACAATCGTATCGAGCTTTGTGGGCAAGGCAAGGCTCCACCTCCTCCCTTCAATTTTCCAAATGTCCCTGTGCGTCTAGATTGAGTCAATGTGCTATTATTTGCGTCATCCTGTCAGAGATGAGCCCTCTGTTAGTAGCTCGTAAAGTGCACCATCAGAAACTGCTCTCAATATTCCCATGTAACATACCTCACGTATCCTATCTGTCGCATCCGATGAGGGTGAGCCAGAAGCAAGCGTCAAAATTAATTAATTGTAATGTTGAAAACAGTTGAGCACTCTTCACTAATTCGTGCGAAACATGCGAGTTTCCGTTCTAGGAGTGATCTGATGAGCACATCATTCATTACGTTACTCTACTATGTTAAAGATATATGCTAAGACAGCTTCTGGAACATTTCCTCATCCACCGACGTTGTGACCCCCGGATGGAGATTATCCATCAGTACATCACAGCAGACATCGCACAGTGTATGTAGGTAGCTACCGACTAAACCAGTTTGTGGGTGCTCTTCCGTATGATGCCAAGTGTTGTCATCAACAGTTGTTGTTCTTCCGAGACAAGTTCGGTGGATCACATCATGCTGTTGCTTTGCTTCAAATTTCCCGGAAGAAACAGCAGTTCACTCTGGTGAGACCTCTTGCTAGGCAGCTGATTAGGAACAACACGATTCGTCAGATATCTCTTCAGTGGATGGTAATGATGATGACGATGATGTTCATGATGCACTTGCATACAGAATGCAATCGTGTATCAGAAAATGTGAACAAGATTGCATTTCTTATTTAAGCATGGACTGTGATTTGTAAGCAGAATTTGCATACGTATGGTATTGTTTCATCGAATTGTATTCAAATACGAATATTCTTTGACATGTACCAGTAGTAGATTAAAAATCACAAATCAATTCCAACTAACTCTCCAACGTTGAAAGCCCCAAAGACTCAAAGATCGACCACTTATTTGCATATTACTACCGATTATTGTTCGTCACACAACGATTGCTCTTCAATTTTCCCGAATACGGAGCCGAATTATAAATAATACATACAATCGAAATGCCCAACGACCTCTCGGTAGGCAGGCAGACCTGAGTGCAAGCCAATTTTCACGCTCAATTGAACCGATTCGGAAATCATCATCATCCAGGGTCAGGCTCACTGCTGCATGGATGAAGCATTGCCCATATTTCCGATTGCACCCGGGAGGCTATTGTTGGCACCGCAGTACGATATGCATGATTTGTTTTGTCAAGTAAAAGTTAATTAAAATCCTCGTAACGCGTTGGTGCGGGTGCATTCAATTCCTCGAGGGTAGTTGGACATAAGTCAATCCCGTGGAAAATTGAGTTCAAGTCAATAAACGGTGGTCAACATTAATTAATTGCTGTGTTATTCGGTCTAATTGGGGAACAATTCCAAGCCGAGTTAAACATTGACCTTCACACTTCAATCAATTTCAAATCGCCGGGCTGGAATCATCCGACCCGACTGTAAGATTCGCTATCGCTACACAATACTTATTTTAATATATATAAATAAACAATTAAACTAGTTAGAATTTCAGAACATCCGCTTTTCCGATGAAGCTGCACTCGCTAGTTGTCAATAATTACCCAATTTACATGCAATCCATCACACCCACCGGCTCCGTACAAAACCAACTATCTCCCAGATGTAAATTCTCACCACTCACTCACCCGCCCCATCATTGCCAGGCCGCCGGCTCGTCTCTCTCTCTCTCGTGTGCATCAATAATCAGAACAGACACAGGCGATGAGAGTTACAATTTAGTGCAAACAATCTGAACAGTTTCCCACCAATCAAACGGTGCTGCCCCCACCTGGCATGATACTACTGGGAGATCTTACACTCGCGTCACGTTCCAAGATAATAGACTAGGCATACAAATGTTCGCATGCACACCGGCGAGTCAACATCTCGAGAGCACCGTGTTTAGAGTCAATCCCTGGCAAACATGCGTGCACACACACACACGCACGTTGTTGTCAGCGGCAAGCTTCTGCTAGTCTCCGGCTCGTGGGTACCATCTTTGTTTTTGACGAAATCATCTCACAGCATCCTCCGCCGTGGCTTTGGTGGCTTAACGTTTGTTTGCATTTAGCATCCTTCCCGGAATGCAATTCAATTTCGGTCTAGTGTGATAACACAGGCACTGCTGGCTGAGCCGGATGTGAATGTTTTTCGTCATTTTCAGCAACCGGCGTTACTTCGCTGGATGGAGAGTGGATTTTGAGTGGAGTTTCTTATAGGAGCAACAGCAACAGAGGAATTATGTTCCTAGGATCCTTCTTATCCCATGTAAGTGGTAACGAATCGCATTTGGAAAAAGGATCGTTGTTTTTATTGGAATTTTACATTGGGATTTTAGGCAAATAGAACCTTAAAAATTACAAAAGAATGAATGCGCAGTTCCATGTGAAGCGGGGAAACGATCAAAGCTGGCCTTCTTCGATTTGCATAAAAACTTTGCGTTGTTGTTTGTCATTGAATTCGCGTTGACGGCGTTTAGTTTGACGTTACGTGAGCGTGAAGAAATGTGTAAACAAAGCAAACAAAAATTAAGTATATTTTTTTACCTTTGTACTGGTTGATTAATCGTGCAGGTGCAGCATGTCAAATTGTCATACGGATAGTGAACTCTGGTTAAGGTTGAATATATGTGTAATAAGAAGGCTCTCAAATAACGTTTAGCTATAAATGCTGGGGAAAGAATGTATATACCACTTTTGTTAGCTAGTTCTTTTATTTGGAAAGCTTAATTGTGTTAGAGGCTATTCATACACCACGAACAATTTTCTGGGTGGGTGACCAAAGTCTACGCTCCGTACAAAATTTCAAAAATGTATGAAGAAAAGTCTAGGAGGGGGAATGGGGCGTCTGAAATTTTCCAAAATGAGTCTACGTGGATTATGAACAGGCCCCTAAGCTTTACGGAGCCGATAATTCAATGCTTCTATTTATACTGTAATACTAGGATTAGCATGGGTTGGACCGTATACTCGCGGTTTACCCAATGTTAACATAGGTGAAATTTTTATGGATGATTGGGTATGACACTCGATGGACTTATTTATTTGTTTATTTATTTTACTAGCTGAACACGGTTTAAGCCTTGCTACGCATGCAACAAAATGGATGAAAATTTAATAGAACTGGCGCGCTTATGGATTTTTTTCCTGAATTAATTTGGTAAAAACATTTTCGTGTTTTTAATGTAACCCTTTGATCGCTAATTTCTACCATTTTTATTTTCTGTGTAGAAGCATTTCATCAGAGGCTGAATAGCTTGACAGATAATCCGACTTTCACGTACCCTCTCCAAAATTGTAGATGTCGCACCAGTAGCGTTTGTTTACCCATCCTCAGACCCATCCTTTACAAAGGTAACTTTTTTTACCATTGAAAACCATGTTTTTGTTTCTTCTTTCATGGATGCAAAAAAAACAGCAAACTCATTTCCAATGCAACATTTGAATAGGGCGTATGTGTAAAAGGGTTGAAATTCAAAAAATGGAACAGTTACGAACTGGAAACAATTATGTTTATTATTTGATTGTGAATATAATTGACCGCATACACAAATATTGGAGGGCCATCTGCAGTTTGTAGCTTTTTGTTTGAAACAATTGAAATTCAATTGATTTTGGTGATTTTTTTTATCAATTGTGCGAAAAGTTGACGGTACGGGTTTGAGTTTTATTTTCACATAGTTATATCATAGACTAACTCTAAGACCAGTAGGTCCCATACAAAAAAGATTTTTTTCTTGGCTCAGTCAGTACTAGCACATCGGTCCCAAGCTCGGTCCCAAGCTTAATTATGCGCCCCTTATAATGAACTCACATGAACACACTCTCAAATATTCTGTCAAAATAACACAGCAAATCAAAACAAAGGCGCAAATATGTACAGCAAGGTGCTGGCTTCAAGGTGTACTTCGGACCAAGGGGTTCTACAACAGTGAACCAATTTCAAATCGCTAGTTGCATATTGATTGTTGGTAATATCGTTATCACAGAAATTTTATCTAACTGTAGAATAAAAGCGTATATAAGGAGTGTATCGAAAATAAGCTATCCACAAACTTTCTTTCAAATTATGTTGAAAACCGATATTTTATTCATACAAAAAATTGATCCTTTATTGTGCGAGGTTAAACTTGAACATAATGAAGATTTAAGTTATTCCTTCATGAATTTTCGAACTTTGGATCGAATGCTCTTCATCAAGTTCCGGACAATTGTTGCATCGCATTTTTTGGACGCTTGAGCCCAAATTTTTTTGAACTCCTGCTGTTCTCAGCTGCCTTACCAGTCTTCTTGAAGACCCTCTTCACGATTGCCCAGTAACGTTCGATGGGTCGACGCTGAGGGCAATTTGGTGGATTGATATTATTCTCAACGAAATCTATACCCTTTTCCGCAAGCCAATTGAGAGTGGTTTTGGCATAGTGAGCCGACGCTAAATCCGGCCAAAACAGTGGAGATGTACTATGCTTCTTATATAAAGGAAACAATCTCTTCTGGAGGAACTCAGATCGATAGATTTCCACATTTATAGTTCCGGTAGTGTAAAAAATGGTTGACTTCAAACCACATCAAAATGGTTGACCGAATTTCTCCACTTGAATCGACCAGTCCGCATCGCTCACATCCTCCCCAAAGACGGCAGTAAAGTATTGTGGACATGGAAGGGTTTTTGAGTCCTCCTTTACATAGGTCTCATCGTCCATCAAAACGCATGCATCCGGACGCTGCAAAAGACGCGAATACAATTTCCGGGCCCTTGTTGCTGCTCGCTTCTTCTGTTCTGCACTTTGTTTCGAGATTTTCTGCTTCTTGTAGGTCTTCAGGTGGTTTCGCCTCTTGATACGCTGGATCATTCCGACACTCGTTCCTGCTTTTTTGGCCAAAACACGTATTGACAGTGATATGTTCTTCATGATTAGAGATACCACTTTCTGCTCCAGTTTCGGGTTGGAAGAACCGGGTTTTCTGCCTCTTCCTGGTAGCTCATCCAAAGAAAAGTGTTCCTCATACTTATTAATGATGGTTTTAACACTCGCATGATGAATTCCAAACCGCTTCGCCAATTTTCGCTAATACCCTTCTCACTTAGTCATGTGTCCAGAACCCTAATTTACACTTCCTTTTCAATACGCGACATTTTGAAAACGCAGTATTTGAACCGCACAAACAAGTAAACAAAAGAAAGCTGACAGTCAAACGCACAGCATGCAGTGTTCAGAGCATAAAAAAAAACACAAATACATGTATACAACGCAAATGTATGTGGATAGCTTATATTCGATACACTCCTTAGCAAAACCTGTAAATAGAAGGTTAAGTAGCATTTCATAGACTAAACCTTTATCTTCAAACGAAGCCGTGGTATCCTGTCAGTTTGAACGTAATTTTCTATTGCATATCCTTAGATTAACTTCTTGTGCATAATTTGGCACTTAGTGTAATTGCAGCATCCCTCATTCTTGACTAAGGAGGGTTAAGATTTCTATCAGAACATACTGCTTACCCGAGAAATTTTGCACAATACACAGTTCTAGTTGATAAATCTTATCTTTGGTTCAAAATCCAGGTTCATTTGTTTTAGGTTTTTGGAAACATTTCTTGCCTTCAAAAACCACCACATGCCAAATTTGGTTCCATTTGCTTGAATAGTTCTCGAGTTATGCAGAAATTTGTTTTTCATTTGCATGGGAACCCCCTTTTCTAAAGGCGGGAGGGTTCTCAAACTATCATAAGATCCTTTTTCGGACTCAAAAACCCCTCCATGCAAATTTGCATAGGAGTAGGGATAGTTCTCATGTTTGGTTGAAATTTGTGTTTCATTTGTATTGGAACCCCCCTTTCCTAAGGTAGGAGGGGTCTCGAACTACCATGAAAACTTTTTTTGCCTTCATAATCTCGCCCATGTCAAATCTGGTTCCATTTGCTTCGTTAGTTCTCGAGCTATGCAGAAATTTGTTTTTCATTTGCAAGGAGAGCCTACCTTTATAGAGACGGGAGGGGTTTCTCACTGTCATAAAAACCTTTTCCGGCCCTAAAAACCCCTCCATGCTAAATTTCACGCCGATCGGTTCAGTAGTCTCCGAGTCTATAGGGTTCAGACAGACAGACAGACAGACAGACAGACAGACAGACAGACAGACAGACAATTCCTTTTATAGACGGTTTTCGCGCCAACTCGAACAAATGTTGGCAGCACCTTCTCAGGTTTCAACGAAACTTTCTAAGACCATTACTAGATAAGTCACTATGAATACTTAGTTTCTTCTGTTTGTTTTCTAGACTGTCTTTTGAAAAGGGCTAAACTTTTTTTTAATCGATTTTTTTCAAATGTGTTTAATAAAAAAATGACTACGCCTACAAAAAAGTGTTGTATGGGTGATTATCACAAAATAAGTCCTGTTTTAAGAAAAAAAATACTGAAAAAAAACCAAAAGGAACCGTACTTTGGAAAAAATCATGTTAATAAATTCAAATTAACACCAGTTTTGATTTCGATGAAATCTTTCTCAAGAAAAGTAATTATGTTCCCTACCAACCATTTATACATCACAAGATGGGCACTTTTGAGGAAACGAAGTTTTTCTAACAAAAACTTTTTAATGTCCCAATGATTTTTTTTTCAGTGTATTTTGTTATCGAAACCAGTGTTTATGCGGGGCTTGTTGTAAGTGAAAGTGACCTCGGAATGGACGGAATCACCTTTCCACTTGAGGGGCTAAAAATGTTCGTTTAACCCAAAAAAAGACACACACACACACTCACATTTTTCATACGATTAAAATTCTCACACTACACTAGTATTTCAGTAGAAAAAGATTCTGAGGGAACTGATCGAAGTACGTCGTGGCTTTAAAACAATAGAAACATTAACAGTCGCATCCGGTTCGTCATAGGCTACCTCTGTAGTGTGCGTCAGGTCGAGCGAAAACACGGACGCTCACAGGAACAGAACGTACAAAGCTGCGAGAAAGAGTTTCACAGGGCGGGGCTCAGTATCCAATCGGGAGTAGAAGTTGGTTTCGTTTGCGGGTATTGATGATCCACCGGGTATGGATTCAGTGTTTTGCAACGTTGAAACCTGATTCCACACTGGTCAATCGGAGGTTGAGAGAAAGTTATCTTTACTGCTACAATTAACTCTTTATCGGGTGGTAGGAAGCTAGTAACTGTTTGTTGACTTCTATGGTTGTTGTTGTTCTGTTTGTATTGATATAAATGCACGTTGGAAGGATGTTAGGAATGTGTCATTATTAATTTTGTTAATATTGTTGAGATGGTTTATGTGTCCATTTATATTCTTATCTCTTTCTTCCTCAAACGCTTCCTACGGTGGCGGGATTTTTGAGCAGCTTTTACGCCAATCATATTCTGCCCAATCTGTTCTCCACACTTTTGTTTCACCAGCGGGTGATAGACATGAAGAAAATGGATATATTTTTTGACTCAGGGAGTACTAGCACCCAAGCTCGGTTCCAAGCTTAATGATTCGCCCCTAATAACGTAACTCGCACCAACACGCCCTCAAATATTGTGTTAAAATAACATATTGAATCAAAACAGAGTCAAAGATACTAGTACCGAGAGGTACGGAAAAGCGCAAGATTTATAGCAAGGTGTAGATTGCAAGGTGTACTTCAGAACTAGGGGTTCTACAACAGTGAACCAATTTCAAATCGCTAGTTTTATATTGATTGTTGATATTACCCAGTAGTCGCCAGCCAAAACCTTCTTCGAAGGGCTCATCGGGGTGGGATCTTGCATGTGCTAGATCTTAAGCCAAATCATCGGCAAGAGGCACTTAAAGTATTCGTTTTTGGAGGCTGCATAGCTGAAATAGTACTCGAAAAATGTTTTATTTCTTCTAAGATTTCCGAGGCAGGAAAACTCAGTAGTTCTTTTGCAACAACTTCAACAAGATTTACATTCATCGCCTTGATTTGATCTTCCAGTTTTGTGAAGACATGTCCAACATCGAGCGCAATTTGGCCGGCGAGCGCTTCACAAGCCCGTTGTACACTTGCATCAAATGTGTCCGGGTTGCATTTTTCGCGTACAACCGGTGACACATCGTTAAATAAGTATGGCACAGTGCCGTCTTTGGCTAGAGCTCACCCCTCAGCTCGGTCAAATTAGTTTCGAGGATATCAAACACTTTCCTGACATTGAAGCTATTGATAAGAGCGTAAATTTTATGATTTGAAGCCTCGATGTCGCCAGACAAAGTTCGCTGGAGTTGAAGGAGTTTTCCAAGCTCAGTTAAACTCGTGAATTCCCATTGTCAGCCGTCGCACAGCGACAACATAAACACACGAATGTGTTGTTCATAATTCTTTTCCGCAAATTCCATAGCAATGGAACATTAGTCGGTCATCCTCACTGACACAGTTTGTACTACACGCGGTATTTTTACGCCAGCAAGCCTTGGTTCACTACTGGGGGTGACAACAAAACATGGCTTACAAGACGTATGTGCACGGTAACGTTTGCATTAAAAAAAACGATAAAAATTTCCGATTTTTAATGGGTTTACCTTCACCCGCACTGACGAAACTACCCATGCACCATCAATCATAGTAACCCATGAGTCAGTAAACAAAATTTGACAGCTGTATTTGTTGAACTCGAACCATGAAAACAGTGAAGCAACTCCGTTCAGAAGTGTGCGCGTTCAAAGAATGGCACCCCGGCGCGTCGAAAACGGACATCGTGCGGCACTTTATGGACGCCACTATTATACAACAATCAGAGCATCGAAAGAAAGCCCGGCTCCGGACGGCCGACAACCCTGAGCGACAAGAAGCTTCAAAGGATGCTGAAGAGGAAGACCGAGGGAAAATTGGCTACATCGCTGCGGGCGCTTGGCCGGAAGATCGATTCGACCGGCCAAACAGTGAAAAAGTACCTGGCGAACATGAACATACATGTCAGGAAGCGGAAGTCGCGTCTACTGATTTTGGAGTTGCAGGCAATGGTGCAGCGGCAGCGGCTGAATAAGATGGTCAACGCGATTTTCCAGGCGAATCGCGACATGGCGGTGGTGATGGACGACGAGACCTATCTCATCCTGGATGGCAACGACTGGCAGGGCACTTCGTCTTTTACTTCCCCCACGAAGGAAGCGAGCGCCGAGGTGAAGTTCATTTCATTTCACACGCCAAGTTCTCCAAGAAGGTGCTGCTGTGGCTGACAATCAGCGAGAAGGGGATGTCAAAGCTGCTCTTCTTTCGCTCCGTACTGGTCGTGTACGGGAAAATTTATAGTACGAAATATCTGCCGGAAGATGCGTCGTTCAACAAGAAATACCATATGGGCGAAGACGCGGTGTTCTGGCCGGATCTGGCGTCGGCCCGCTACTCGAAGCGATCGTTGGAGGAGATGGAGCGGCTGAATATCGATGTGGTACCCAAGTCGACGAACTCATCCAACGTCCCCCAGCTGCGTCCCATCGAAAATTTCTGGGCCAACCTGAAGCTTAAGATCTACTCCAACAATTTTGTCGCAAAAACTGAGGAGAAATTGATAAATAAAATGAAAAGGGAACTTAAAAACATGCCTGCACGCTCCGCCATGGTGAATGTTCCGGTTAACTGCCGGAAGGCCGCTCGCAAGGCCGTAGATTTTTTTGCAAGTAAGCTTAAATAATTACCTTCCATGGGATTTATCAAAAGCAATTATCTGTCTTAGCTTTTTTTTTATCACCATCCGAAAAAAGTCCATAATTTTTAAATGCAAACGTTAGTTTCCATTCCAATGAATATTTGAACTGATCTGTCTGGATAAATATTTCCGTCCACGTGGAGATCTCTTGATGTCGATCGGTTATAACTATGGTTCGCCTCTCCCCACAA
>JASCZW010020829.1:0-11643 GCA_034211315.2 Aedes japonicus
TTTTAACCAAATAAAGCTCGATTCAAAGTAAATCTGGACGCAGTCAAAGTAAAAAAAGTAAATCTGGACGCAAAGTAAAGGAATCTGCAGCTGTGGCCTTAAAACTAAAGTATTCATCACATCTCACACAATGACGTCGAAGGTTTACATTAAAGAGTGTCTGAAAAAGCGGATTTTACCCTTCATTCGGCAACACAAGACCAAGGCTATGGTTTTGGCTGGATATAGCCAGCTGTCACTACTCTAAGGAGATACTAGAATGGTATGCTGCAAACAATGTTAATTTCATCGCCAAAGAAATTAATTCTCCGAATTGCCCTGATTTCAGATCGATTGAAAAATATTGGGCAATTGTCAAGCGAAAACTTCGAGGATGCGGTGAAGAAGTGACAATACACAACAAATGCGAGTTATGATCACTTGAATGCGTCCAAATTTACTTTGAATCGGGCTTTAGGTATGACCTGAAGGTTAAGTTCTTTTTTTTCTAATAAGTTTACTTATTGCTACACGCTTTATTCAATCAACTTTACAGAGCCAAATTTTGTTTTAGATCTTAGTTATACGTTAAAAGAATAGAACCAAATCACATTGTAGACGAAATACGCGTATCTGCCAAGATAAGTAATAAAAATAGTTGGAATTAAATGGAACATACTAATTTTTCTCCTCATTTATAGTAACATGTTTTGATTATAACAGCCACTAAAAACTGTAGAAGCTTTAGCTTGAGCTTATGTCGTTTTCGGTCATTATCAGTGCGGAACTGGATTCACCCTAGGTCCACTCTAATAGCTGTCAAAATGTTTTTTTTATTCTATCATGTCGAATCTGGATTCGCTCTGGATCCGACCCAACATCGATGAGGTTTGCTCTCATTTTTTTTCGAGGTCCAACCTGGGTTCACCAATGATGATGATGATGATGATGATGATGATGATGATGATGATGATGATGATGATGATGATGAGATACTACCATCTATTGTAGCAAGGTAACTTTCCATAGCAGTGGAATAATCTGAAAAACGATTTGATCAGGATTCTACTGTTGTTTGTGATCTTCAAGCTCCTGTATGAAGGGCCAAAATCGTATGGGCGGGCCCGTAAGCAGGCACTTACGCAAAACCCGCGAATATAGGGAAGAGAATCTCCTTCCAAAAGCAAGTTCACACATACAGCGAGCCCTCGATTGACAGAATAAACCCAATAGATGGGGTCGAAGAGCCCGCCCTCGTTCCACGAAATGTTAACAATAGGGAGGAGACAGTCCCATGCTCCCTATCCGAATCGTTTCACTTGGGTGCCCTGATGGTCCCTCCCTTTTCCCGTTATATGTATTATGTCAATATGATGATGTTCTGTAAATTTTGTAATGGTCATTTGATTGTTTACCTTGTGTTAGATAATTTGTCTGAAAGTAAAATTGGTTAGGGTTTATACCGGGTTTATGTAGGTCCAACCTGGGTTCACCAATACACACAAACATGAACTGTCAAAATAAAATGTTAATGTTTGTTTATGTTTATGCCTTGCACTAATACTATCATAGTGACTCGACTCTGGATCCGTTTTCGTTCGGTAATTGCCAGTCAGAGTCCGACCTGACCCAGGTTTAAAATCGAAAACGACATTAGATGATCGCACATTTCGTTGCTACTAGAGACCGAATAACGGGTGTTCAGTAAAAAATGAGAAATTTTACAGTCATATAGTAAAAAATAAAAATAAAATTCAACGAATTCAGCATTTTTGATTAAAAACATAATATTTAGTCTTCAAAAAACCGTCAATGAATATTGGAGAAGGGGCCCTGCTCAGCCGTACGACGCAACTTAGTCGCGATGCTCTCACAAAAACGCTGGACGGCACTGACGTTCATCTTCTGGATACAATTCTGGACCGTCGTGGTCAACTGCTTCGTATCCTTGGCCCGCCAATTATTTTTGTATATTAGGACACTGAGGGAGCCGAAAAATCCTCAATATGATAGGACTGGGGCATGTTGGTCGGATTCCTTTTTTTCAGCACGTACGGCATCTTTTTCTGCTCAAGATACTCCAGCGTCTTCTTGGCGTAATGGAAAGACGTCTTGTCCGGCCAGAAGACGTACTTCCAAAAAATGGCGAACCAGCCCAGGAGGCTGAAAGCCACAATAATAAAGAAATAAAAAAAAAACGTACTTCCAATCCGCATGATGCTCTTTTAAGAACGGCAGACGAATTTTCTCAAGACACTCCTGGTAAACTTGTTGATAGAAGGCCAGACCACTCGGATTGCACCACGGCTTTGAAATCCCTCTGTTCAAAATGGCGATGCACAGTATAACTTTTTTTTTCAAATTTATGCTTTAACTTATATGTTACTTCGGGGGGTCTGGCCGACTTGTCGCTGGAGTAGTAGCTGTCATTTCCTTGAATGTGGGTCTTCGAGAGGGGAAAGTAACTTTCGTCGTCCAGCACGAACGACCTCCCGCGGTAGTTCTTCGTCATCTACCAGCACCGCGATTTTACGGTCGCTATCTGCTCGTCCGTGTACTCGAAGGACCGAGTCTTCTTCCGACAGATGATGTCCTCCATTTTGAGGGTTCGGTGAATCAAGGTATGGGAGCAGTGATATTTTCGGCCGGCGCCACGCAAACTCGTTCCGTCCTTGTTGTCGAACAGCTTTTTCAACGCTTCCTTCTTCTTCTTCGTCATTATCTTCGCCGGACGGCCGCTACTCTAATTACAGAAAGGTATTAAAATCATTCTCATATTTTATTGAACAACCGTTACACTTCTGCCTCACCACAGTTGCCAAAGAAACTTCTGTTCAGTGAGCATTGGGAATCGAAAATCTTTGACAATGGTTGTTTACCTTATATAGATAAAAACTGGTGCAAGTTTGATCGAAGTAGTCGATCACGTTCAGAAGCAACGTCAAATGGAACTCGAAAGAAGAAAAATATTTTGCATAAACACCTAGGAAATCCGGAGTAGTCCGGTTCCAAGCTGGCTATAGTGCTGAAGATGCCGAAAACAACAGTTTGTCGAGTGTCCAAAACCTACAAGGAAACTCTAAGTGTGAAAAAGAATCAGCGGACCTACGAAAAAACTGGGACCAGGGATCGTCAGCTGTGCAGCAAGGTGTTCAGGTGCGTTAAAGCCAACTCTATTAAACTCTATTTTAAGCAGCTTCCCGGTCAAAAGTTTTACATTGCGACTGGACGTGGGGATGTGCCGGGAAGATTCAAGTTCGTGTTTGCCGACAAGTTCGCGAAGAAGGCCATGATTTAGCAAGCGATTTACAGTTGTGGCCTGAAAACGGAATCTTTTGTCACATCCTTGGCGACGACATCTCAACTTTACATCGAAGAATGCCTGAAAACGCGTGTATTCATGTGTTCATCCGCAAGCATACGGGCAAAGTCATCTTTTGGCCCGATTTAGTCCGCTGTCACTACTCCTAGGTGGTTGTTGAGTGGTATGCTGCCAACAAGATCGATTTTGTCCCCAAACTAATGAATCCTCCGAATTGCCCGGAATTTCGACCAATCGGAAAATACTGGGCAATATCAAAGCAGCGACTTCGACGTAGCGGCGGGACGTTCAAGGACATTCTGCGCAGATTCCATGTCCGTTTCCACTGTGCGGGCGCTGATACGCTTCATCATCGAGATTTCGTTTGAACTGGAGAAATGTAACCATCTAATGCTGTAGCTTTGAAGTTTTAATAAAAGTACTGTCAAGCAACCATTAATGGACTTTTTAAACTTATTGAATCACGAATTATAGGTCTTTATGCACGTACAAATTTACTTATAGTCAACCTCTACTATCGTCGAACACGATCGTGGGCTTGAATCCATCTGACGATTCAATTAAAAAATGATTTGGAGAGAGCGTTTGGGTAAGCTCGTCGTCTAGCTGTAACTCAATCAATGGGCAAGAATTGAGAATAAGGTCGGTCTCAGCTAGCATATTTCTGAGTAGTTCGTAGGTGGGTGTGCGTATGACTTGGAGGTGTTTTAGAGACTTCTTCACAGATTGTACGAGGGGTTCTACAGTGGGAAAAAAGTACATGAATCGCGAAAGAATTCGGCAATTCAGCTCCTAGTAGCACAAGGTTTGTGATCAATAGCATTTTTTGTGTGAAAATTCCTGGGAAATCGAATGGAAGGGGATTATTTTACCCCAATTCCCCCGTATTTTCTAATAATGCCCAGTAATCTATGCTTGGAGGGGTCTGCGGTAGTCAAAAACCTATTCTAATGTAGAAATAAATTGAATGAAAGTGGTTGCAGCCACCGCACGGGTCGGGTAACAGAGATATTGCTGATTTTACCCCACTTCTCCCATGTTTTCGAATATTGTTCATTAATCTAAGGTCAAAGGGGTCTGCGGTAGTCAAAATAGGCCTATTCTTATGTAGAATTTCCCTAGAAATCGAATGGAAGTAGTTCCAGCCACTGCACGGGTCGGGAAACAGAGGTATTGGGCTTATTTTGTCCCAATTCCCCGTATTTTTGAGTATTGCTGAATAATCTATGATCGGATGAGACTGCGAGTTAGCAACGGAGCTGCAAAAGGAATTTGCTGACATCTCAATTGACGATCGAAGCCCTGATCGAGGCCACCATTCATCGGTACAGTTTTGACTCGACGACGGACACCACAACGAAAGCCAACATCGGACGATGCGAAGTCAGCAGTTCACGCACCCAGAGATAGCCACCGGACGGAAGCATGCAGGTGTAATTATATTCGAGAAATAAAATATAAGTTAGTCTGATTTGAGCAGTGAAGAGTAGTGGTTTAACTTTTTTAAAAACACCGAAACATCCTTGATGTTTTAACTGGCGCCCGAATAGGGACCGCTGAAGTCGGGAACAGTATAAGTGTTTGAAAGTGTAAAAATCTTAGAAAATCTTTGTGCAGCTAAATTCCTAAAGTGACTAAAAGTGGGTTCAAGGAGCCTAGTGAAAGTGTAATTGTCAAGCTAAAGCTTTCTGAAAAATCCTAAAAAAGTGTTGAAAAAAAGTGGTCCAAGGAGCCAAGCAACGCACTGTGATTTAGTGGCAAAAATCTTCATAATTTTCATGACTAATCGGTTCAAAGAGCCGAGCCACCGTGGTTAAAAGAGCCACACACCGGAAAACTAAGCGAGCTGCAGGACACGGAGAGAAACCTCGATCGATGCTAGAGGCCTGAGTACCATCAGGAAAAAGGAGCCACTCGAAACATCTGCCTGCCGTTCCCCCGACGATAAAGTGACTCCCAACCCGAAGACGAAGCCCAGATTGTTATGCTGGCCGCAATCAGGACACGGTCCTTTATGTAAGTACACATTTTTTCTCTATTCTACCCAAATAAAAAAAGTGTTTAGTGAAATCGCTAATTAGAGTAATTAAGGAGTGTATTTTTTTTGTGTTTAGAGAATTCTAAAAGTGATAAGTTTTCTAAACTGTGAAAAAGTTAGTTTTCATTTTTATTTTGTTCTCTCTTTGATAAAACCAAAATGAATCCACCAGCACCAGTTGTCCCTTTAACCAATCATATGTTTAATGAGCTGGGAAAAGTACCAGACCTCCTTAAAGACATACAACCATTCGAAGGACGAGCTCAAGAACTCATTCTATGGCTCACTGATATAGAAGACACTTTTCGACGTTACCGTGAAAAAGGTGCGACACCTGACCAAATTTCATTAATTGAAAAAACAGTCAGAAGAAAAATCCGCGGCGAGGCTGCAGATATCCTCAATGCAAATAATATCGCTTATGACTGGGCCTCAATCAAAGAAACTCTTTTACTTTATTATAGAGAGATATTAAAACATTGGATTTTGAGCTCACGAATGTGAAAAAGAACCAAACAGAGAGTCTCAGCAGCTATTATAGCAGAGTGAATGAATTACTCTCTTCTATAATCGTGCAGATACAAACTGACGTGAAATTAAGCACTAATGCCCACTCACACATTGACTACTTCCGTGAGAAGGCATTAGACTCTTTTATAAGAGGACTTGAGAAGCCTCTCAACGTCTTACTAAAAACTGCAACACCGACAAGCTTGGCCAAAGCTTATCAGTTTTGTATTGAGTATTACAATATGGATGCAAGAAGCGCTCCATTCAGAAACGAATTTTCGAATTACCAAACACCAAAACCAAGAGAACTAGATTTGCCCCGAATTTCACCGGCTATTTCACTTCGAAAACAAAATTATCCTCCTCCACCTCCACCGAGAAAATTTCCACATACTTTCATGACTCAACCAAATTTGAATCCCTTCCTACCCATCCAAAGAAATAACACAAATCCTTTTTACAACCTCAACCACGATTCCAACCAAATTATAATCCATTTTCACAACCTCAGAACAAATTTCAACAAAACCCAAATCCTTTCAATTACCCCCAAAACCTCTTCCAAAACCCGAGCCAATGGAAGTCGATCAAAGTATTCGATCACGCATGTTAAATTACGGAAATCGCCCAGCGTTTCCCGTTAAACGTCAGCACCCCCATCTTTCCAAGCACAAAGTTTCAAGAGGCAAGCCCATCCAATGGAGGAAACACAGCATTTTAACAATATAGATACTTCTGATGAACCCGAATTTGAACAATATCCTGAATATCAGTTCGATGATCACGAAACTTATCAGGATTACTACACACCTGACAATGACAACGGATATACCGAGAATATTGAAACTCAAGCAACCCAAGAAACTAATTTTTTAGGGTGGAACCCGAGTTGGTGAAACCGGTCCTTCCATTCATCAACTTGAAAACTACAATAGGAAGCTTTCCTTTTCTGATAGATACCGGAGCAAATATAAATTTAATCGACCCTAAACTGGCTTGGAGTTATAAAATTTCAAAGCCGTATGACTTTTCGGCAAACCAAATATCAAGCGCGAATGGAAATTTTAATGCAACTTCGGCCATAGACATAAATTTTTTCTATCCAAAAATAAACTTCAAGTCACAATTCCTACTTCATAAATTTCATACCTTCTTCTTCGGAATTATTGGTACGGGAATATTAAAAGCTCTTAATGCCAATATCGATATGAACAAAATGACACTTACGTTGACGAAAAATTCTGAAAAACTGGTAATTCCCCTGCAAGAATACACTCCCCATAAGAAGACCTCGAACAATTTATTTAGAACTTCCCATTTAACACTCATAGAAAAAGAAAAATTAGAAAAAGTCTTGGATAGCAATAGAACGGTGTTCCATGAGCCAAATTCAAAGTTAACATATGCCACAAAAATTGAGTGCATGATTAACACAACAGATGACATACCGGTACACCAGAGAATTTACCCTTACCCCGCAGCATACACAGAGGAGGTAAATAAGCAAATAAAAAAACTTTTAGACGATGGTATCATCCGACCTTCTCGTTCAGCTTGGACAGCCCCAGTTTGGGTGGTTCCAAAGAAAACAGATGCGTCTGGAGAAAGAAAATTTAGAATGGTCATTGATTATCGGAAAATCAATGAAAAAACCATTTCGGATCGATACCCCATGCCAGAAATTGGCTACGTAATTGATCAACTTAAAGACCAAAATTTTTTCTCTACACTTGACTTAGCCTCCGGCTTTCATCAGATCAAGATGAAGGAAGATGATATACAAAAAACGGCTTTTTCAATAAACAACGGCAAGTACGAATTTACAAGAATGCCATTTGGATTGAAAAACGCTCCGGCTACTTTTCAGAGGGCTATCGATGATGTTTTACGAGCATATAGGGAAGATCTGTTACGTTTATATTGACGACGTAATAGTTTTTGGAAAAACTCTCGAAGAAGCACTTAAAAAATTTGAACATCATACTGAACACATTGAACGAAGCCAATTTCAAGATTCAATTAGATAAATCTGAATTCTTACACTCTGAAGTAGAATTCTTAGGATACATCATCAGCTCGGAAGGTATCAAACCGAATAATAAGAAAATTGAAGTTATTCAAAAATTTCCAGAACCCAAAACGATAAAAGACCTGAGATCATTCCTTGGAATGATGGGCTAATACCGTAGATTTGTAAAGATTTTGCGAAAATAGCAAAACCCTTAACAAATCTTCTACGAGGAAGAAACCCCATGTCTAGCAAGAAAATCTATCTATCCGATAATGAAAAACAATGCTTCAATAAAATGAAAAATCTGCTGTCATCATCTGACATATTAATATATCCTGATTATGAAAAACCATTTCTACTAACGACGGACGCTTCGGACTTTGCTGTTGGAGCAGTACTGTCTCAAGGCGAGATGGGTAAAGACAAGCCGATACATTTCGCATCCCGAACTTTATCAGCCACGGAAGAAAGATTTTCTGTTCCTGAAAAAGAAATGCTTGCGATTTACTGGGCTCTGCAAACGTTTAGGAATTACCTTTATGGAACCAAATTTAAAATCCTTACCGATCATCAGCCTCTCACTTTTGCACTTTCACCTAAGAACACAAACGCCAAACTTAAAGGTGGAAATCGTACTTAGAAGAGCACGATTACGAAATTGTCTACAAACCTGGAAAAGCGAATGTAGTTGCAGATGCATTGAGTAGAATCGTATGCTCTATGACCGGAACACAACATTCCGCCGACACCAGTGATGATTTCTACATTATATCAACCGAGGTACCAATTAATGCTTTTCACCATCAGGTAATCATTAAAAAAGGTCAGAATTCAGTGCGGGTTGAACACCCTTTGTATCATACACAAGAGTTATTATTACACTAGACGATATTAATGAAAATTCTATCTTGCAGATTCTGAAAAAATCATTTCAACTTAACTTTGGTAAATGGATTATTAACAGATGAAGAGATAATGGGCAAAATTCAAGAAACGTATAAAAAGCATTTCGGCCAACAGCGACTGTTAAAAATTCGATTTACACAAAAACAGCTCGAAGACGTCCAGGACGAGGACAGACAATGGGATGTCGTAAGGAACGAACATATGAGGGCACATAGATGTGTTCAAGAAAATAAGCAGCAAATTTTGAGAAAGTTTTACTTTCCAAAACTTCACCAAAAATTAAGAGATTTCATCATTAACTGCCGTATTTTGCAATGAAAACAAATACGATAGAAACCCAATCAAATATCCCCTTCAGAAAACACCAATTCCTGATGCCCCTTTCAAAATTGCCCACATAGATATTTTGTTCCTCGAAAACCGTCATTTCCTTACTTACATAGATAAGTTTTCCAAATTTGCCCAAATTATGTTGGTTGAATCCCGAGCAGCCATTGACATAGTCCCAAGTATCAAAGAACTCCTTTCAAAATACAAGACACCAGAAATTTTGGTCATGGATGGTGAGAAGTCATTTATGACCGGAGACCTGGTAAATTATTACAACAGTCGTGGCATCACTCCCTATATTACAGCAACCGGTCGAAGTGAAATGAATGGAACAGTTGAACGGCTCCATTCAACACTTCTAGAATTATACCGAATCACCAAAACCGAAAATCCTACGAAACCTATCACCGAACTCCTTCACATGTCCCTTCATAAATACAACTCTTCCATACACTCAGCCACTAAATTCACTCCTTATGAAATTATCCTTCCATCCTCCGATCACCCGATATAATCGAAAAAGTATTTGAAAATTTAAAAAAGAAACAAAAGCAAGATCTGGACTACCACAATAAAACAAAGAAAACTCGAAATCCAAAGAAAATAAGCGAAGCTTTCGAAAAAACAAGACAAAGGTTGAAACAAAAAGCTAGATACAAGAAAGTAAAAATAACTAAAATTAATAATAGCACAGTTACTACAGATGATGGAAGGAGAATTCACAAGAATGATATAAAAATCCGAGAGATCTAATTAGGTCATTATATTTCTTTTACAGATTAGGACTTTTGATACTCCAGTTAAAATGGTCATCGGAACAATCAATTTCCCTTAGAAGCCTAAGCAACCAGCCAATACTAGCATTTGATCACGGAACTGGCAGAGTAAAAATTGATTCATACCTTTATATTCACCACTTTAACCTTAGCTCATATCAGTACCATATACAAAACCTTAGAAATATGTTTGACGAAATGAAAACAAATCAATTTTCAACATTAATTATAGAAGAATTTGAACAAATTGACAATGTAATAAAAACCCTCATGTCAACAAAAAGAGCAAAGCGCTGGGATAGTTTAGGATCAGCCTGGAAGTTTGTGGCAGGTAGTCAGAACGCAAACGATCTGAGAATTATTAACTCATCTATCAATGATCTTATTCAGAATAATAATGCACAGGTAAAAATTAATAGAGATCTCAACTTACAGATGAAAGAATTTGTGTTTAAAACCTCACAAGCCATATCATTGTTTAATTCAAGAGCTATAGAAAGCCATTCAATCAATATATTCTTAAATTTAAAATATTTACATGAGAAACTAGAACAAATTGTAGACAGTATAAGTTTTGCAAAAATTGGAATTTTAAATAGTAAGATTTTAAGTCCAGGGAAATACATATATTAGTTCAAAAAATTAAACAACGAAAATGTAACAACCCAATCTATCACCGAAGCACTATCGTATGTAAAATCATCAGTGGCAACCAACAATAAGGAAGTAGCTCTGCTCATCAAAGTACCAAGCTAGATGCGAGAGTATTCAGAAAAATTCACATCTATCCGATTCATCATAACCGAAGAGCAAATCCATACCACGAGACAAAATTATCTGATGCACGACAGTGAGATCTTCGCCGTTGATTCTTTAAATCCAAACATCTTCAACAGGGACGACTTAACGCTAGAAAAATCAACATGCATCTCGGAACTTTTAAATGGTAAACCAGCCAGCTGTAACTTCACCCATAATCAAAAACACGAGGAAGTCATCACCATTGACACCAAAAATATCATCATAAACTACAACAGGAATTTCTCGCTAACAACCAATTGCGGGATCACCAATCGAAATTTATCCGGACCATTTTTCATCTCATTCGAAAACTGCGAAGTTTTGATCGATAACAAGACTTACAGCAGTAGTATGCAAAATCTCGAGGAATCGCCTCTACAAATACCACTGGATGGCATTTCCGTAGAGCAGAAACACTTCATCATCAATCTGAGTCTGGAACATCTACATGAACTACATCTCGAGACTAGGAAGGACCTGGATTATATTAAACTACAAACAAATAGTTTACACTGGCCAAAGTTAACCATATTCGGAGGAATTGCTTTTCCTCTTACCATGATCGGCATTGTTGTATTTTTCAATTTTCTATGTAACAGATCAGCGGGAATCAAAATTCAACATGAAGATTCACTGAAGGACGTTTCTACAATTTTGGATGCTAAACCCATTAGACAGTTAACTATTGCAGATGTGATTTCCCTGGAACCTCATCACTCAGCCGGGACGAGTTAGCAACGGAGCTGCAAAAGGAATTTGCTGACATCTCAATTGACGATCGAAGCCCTGATCGAAGCCACCATTCATCGGTACAGTTTTGACTCGACGACGGACACCACAACGAAAGCCAACATCGGACGATGCAGAAGTCAGCAGTTCACGCACCCAGAGATAGCCACCGGACGGAAGCATGCAGGTGTAATTATATTCGAGTAATAAAATATAAGTTAGTCTGATTTGAGCAGTGAAG
>JASCZW010020830.1:0-11638 GCA_034211315.2 Aedes japonicus
CCACCAGCACTGCAGTTCACCGAGAGAAAGAGAGAAAGTTCCAGGCCTATGACAAGGACCACATTTTCACGTAGACAACATCTCAGCAAGCTCAGCTGTCAAAATAATGTCAACATTGTAAGTTGTGTTTGTTTTAGCTCGTTTACGTTTTGTCTGTTGTTGCTCGTTTTCGTTGTGCACGTCACATAAAGCAGAAAGATCGCTTTCTATGGTGTTTAACATCAAAACAAACAACCAAAACAAATTATTAGACTTCTATTTGACAGCTGACAGCGGGCCCAAATCAATTTGGGCCCAGGACATCTTGTCTACTGTCAATCACTATTGATATAGGCTTGTCAATGGCCTGGAAAGTTCTGAAATATCGTGTACCCTCTATCGTACACCCAAAAGTCTTCCGATTGAATGGCCAAACACTGTTGCACTATCAGCCAATATTTCTTCGGCACTCCGGGTGAATATGTACTCATTTTGGTACGTCGACTGCGGCAGATCTTGTTCGTACACAGCTGGAAAGTTCGCACTTCTATCTGGAACGCACATAAATAATGCTGTTCGTCGTTTACTTTTTGTTACTGTTTCTATCTTTCACCACCCGCATAACGAAAAACAATTTGCTATATAGTCGAAACTATATTTCGAATGTTAGATATATTATCATATTTTATGTTATTGTTATCGATTAGTTTAATCTCATTTTCACCATACAACCTCTACATTAACACATATTGTTAATGTTTGCCATATTGTCATTGAAAGGTTTATTATTGTCTGCACTCGGTCTGGATTATATTTCAACTGTTTGAGATAGAGTACAGCCAAAATTTTGTTCGTGAAAATTGCCATTTTTTTAACTTAACCGCCTATTCAGCATATTGTTATTTGGCCTTTTACCATCTGACATATTGTTAAAACTATATAGGAGATTGTTAGTTTATAGTTGTCAACTATAACGATAAATGTCGTAACGATAACGGATACGGTCGTCAACAATATGGGAAATGGTCCAGGAATGGTTTGTGATTATGCGGGCACTCAATACTTCTTTTCATAATCCATCAGTTTTGTTCGTAATTAATCACACTTTTAGGCCTACGACACGACCCGACACGACACCTATCAAAAATATACCACTAGGGGTACTTTTCCGCTGTCACCAAATGTGCAAATGCCGGTTTCTTCATTTTGCCCAACTACGAAGACGAAAGTGGGTGGCTAAATCAAAATAGGTGCTCTCAGTCATTAAAATATTACCCAGATACGAACCCATCGGTGGGGATGGTCTAAGGCGGTTGTAGTGAACGTTTCACCGCATCGGTTCGAACGAATACCTGCTCTTATGTTTGTAGATCTTTGTGAATGAATACTTTTGGCTTAACCCGTAACGCTGGTAGATCACCTTTTCGTGGTGCGTTACGGGGTATCAGATCTACCACCGAACCCTAATCCGAATTAATTCAAACTAGGGAACATATTTGTTTTTGTAGTCAAAGGAACGTATAATTGGCCTTATTACATTTTATGTCTTGTGAAAAGTGACAATACTCGGGTTGCGTCACCGAGGATGAGCTTGGAATAAAGAAAACATGGTTAGTCTTCATTTATGTGAATTCTTATTTTCTATTTGATGTTCTAAAGGGTGTCCACAATGAAATTGCCACACTATGAAATTGCTCTAACTTTTTAACCGTTGGGTAGAATTTAATGAAAATTTGGGTGGATTTAGTTCATAGTGCATTATTTAAAGCTGTCATTTTTGACAGCCGAAGAAAATAATATTGATGTTTTTCACTTTTGTTTCATGAATTACACTAATATTTTGACGTAGGACTACGTTACACGTCAAATCGGAACCAACGATGGCTGGTGGAAAACATCCCTAGTAGCACACATGTTGCCATTATGTTGTGAAAACATAAATGTGCCAAGTCATAATCAAGTTGCAGCAATTAATAATAATCGTGGCGTGTTTCTTGGGATGAAGTTTTGGCCGAAAGATTAGTGGCCCCCTAGTAGTCTGAACCTTAATCTATTGGGGTATTGGATTTGGGCGTATATTGAAGCACAAGCCTGCAAACATCCCTAGTGTGGCGACCCAGAGATCTGTCATAACGCACACACGGTAGTAAGTGTCGGTGGACTACGTTAAATTGGCGTGTTCTTGCTTCCGGTGTCGTCTTGAGGATGTCATTGATGAAATTTAAGATAGATCGAGAAAATTTGTTGGCAACGGCCGAATAAAGATAACTGAACTTGAAAATGTTGATATTATTGCTTAAGATAGTTGATATTGGAATTTGAAAGCAATACCACGAATTTACGCATTTTTCCTGCCGCATCCTGTGCTACCGGCAACACTGTTAGTGGCCTCCAAAATTCGTCCTCACTCCCAAGTGTTACGTATATTCTCATCCATGATCACGACAAAGTCGCCAGGCTGCAACGTCTTCCCGCATAATCACAAACCATTCCTGGACCCTTTTCTTTATTGTTGACGACCGTTTCCGTTATTGTTACGACATTTACCCTTACAGTTGACAACTATAAACTAACAATCTTCTATATAGTTTTAACAATATGTCAGATGGTAAAAGGCCAAATAACTATATGTTGGCTGTACTCTATGCCAAAAAGTTGGTATATAATCCAGACCGAGTGCAGACAATAAAAATCCATTCATTGACAATATGGCACACATTAACAATATGTGTTAATGTAGAGGTTGTATGGTGAAAATGAGAATCAACTATTCAATAACAATAAAATAAAATGAGATAATAAATCTTACATTCGAAATATAGTGTTGACTATATGGCTAATTGTTTTTCGTTATGCGGGTTCACTCGCATCCACTTCGCCACAAGTCTTGGATCAGCAATTTACCGAAGAACGTGAAGACGGACAGTAAGCCCAACGGATCAAAAAAGCTCATGACACAACTCATAACGATTCTCTTCGTTGGGAGCTTCTCACCGGACAGGAACGGCACTAGATCGTCCCTCAATTTGGTGGAAAACGAGAACTTGTCGGTTTTCGGATTCCACACAATCCCCAGAACACGCTCAGATCCAGATTCCTTATCTTCGCCGAAGTGAACGCACTGTTCTAGTTTCCGCTCACCCATGGACACCAAGAATTCTTCGGAGTTGGAAACCCAATTGCGCAGCTCGAAACCTCCCTTGGAGTGTACATACCTGACCTCCCTTGGAGTGTACATACCTGACCTCTTTCGCTCGCTTCACTGCTTCCTGAATGGTGTCGGCACTGTCGAAATAGTCGTATGATTTTCCACGATCGCCTTCGTTGCTTCCGGGAACTGCGTTGCGTATTCTTTCGCGTTTAGATTCTTCACGTATTGCGCTGAAGAACGCGAGCAAGTAGCGCCGAATGTCGCTACATCCATCACATACACTACTGGGGCTTTCGAAGGATCATTTCGGAACACGAATCTCAGGACCCGCTTATCTGCTTCACGCATCCTCATCTGGTGGTACATCTCCTTTATGTCTGCGCCAAAGCCGATCAACCTTTCTCGAAATCTGCAGACTACCGTGGGAAGTGCGGTTAGCATATCCGGACCCTTCAGCAGCTTTGAGTTCAACGACACCCCGCTCACCTTTGCTCTGGCATCCCACACCAGTCGGTACTTCTGCTTTCTTGGATTGTATACAATGTTCAAAGGAATATACCACACCTTCCTGCAGTCGAACGCATTCAACTCCGATGGTGTCGCAATGTGTGTGTAGCCTTTGCTAGGTAATCGTCGATCATGCTGCGCACTCTTGTCATACAGTGAAGGGTCTTTCCGCATTCGCCTTTCCATGCAGTGTAGACGCTTCAACGCCATGGGAAAACTGTCGGGAAAGCTGGGATCGTCTTCTTTCCATATTAGACCCGTCTCGAAACGATTCCCTACCCGTAAGGTCGTCTTCTCCAAAATCTCCTTCGCTCTTCTGTCTTCTTCCGATTCGGGCAACAAAGCAGCGGATATACCGGACTCCTCCAGAGTGTAACTTGTCTTCAGAAGGTCGTGCAACTCTTGGTTCGACAAAGTACTGCACGAATGATGTCCAACTATCCCACCATCGGATTTCTCGCAACCCATTGGCCCATAGATGGTCCAACCAAGCTTCGACCTAACCGCTATTGGTTCTTCTGGCCGCCCTATTCTTGACTCGATCGGCGCGTACAGGTGAATGTCCTTCAGACCAATGAGAATCTGCGGGGTGGCTTGCTGAAAGTCTGTAACCGGGATCCCACGCAGATGACTGTACTGCTTCACTACCTCCGACAGTGCCAGCGTATGCTGGGGCAACTTCAAGCTCTCCACTGTATGCGCACCCTTGATGTGAAAACGATGCGCTGACCCAAGTGCGGAAATGAACAAATCCACCCTTTGAGAGTCCTTCTCGATCCGGGAAACTCCGGCAGTCCAAGTGACACGTAGCGGTTGTGTCATTCCACATACTCCCAGTTTGCTTATTAACGGCTTCTCCACAAGCGTATACGACGACCCTTCGTCCAGAAAGGCGATCGTGTTCAAGGACAGTTTTCCGTAGTGCAACGTGACTGGCATCATGCGGAAGATGATGGAGGGTTTCTGTAATGCGGCATGGACGTTGCAGTTCGAACCGGCGACCGATACTACTGAATGGAGTAGCGGATTGTGACGCTCATTGCAGCCGTCTACGTTACATCGGAAGTTCAACTTGCATCGAACATGACCATGCTCGTTCAAACATAGCTGGCAAAGATTCCATCTCCTTACAGCTTCCCATCGGTCAGCAAGCCTGCACCTGCGGAATTTGTCGCAGTTTCGAATCCTGTGATCGATTCTTTCCGCAAATCCTACACGGCGTCCTTTCTTTCGCGGCTGGGCTTTGACTCCTCTCCATTCCACTATGAGCGTGTAGGAATCCTTCGTGTTCCCGCTTTGCTTTACCTTTAGGTGGCCGTTGACCCACAATCCGAGCTGCTTCTCCAAACGACGTCACTTCGCTGGCATCCTTAACAATTTCAGATAGGAAGTCGGACAGTGTTCGCAGAGTGACTGTTGCGCACTTCCTTCGATATCGCACCCACTCCATCTGGATTCCCGCTGGTAGCTTGTTTGTTAACTCTTGAATAAGCATCGGATTCACCAGGTGCGCGGTTAACCCCGTAGCTTCAAGGTGATCAGCCAGTTGTTGGACGACTACTCCAAAAGTGATGAAACTCGCTAACTTCTCCGCTTTCGGTGATGCTGCTTGGCGGATTTTCGTGAGCAACATATTTAGAAGCGCCTCTGGACGACCAAACAGCATTCGCAGTGTTTCGATTATCTTCGGGACTGCTTTGGGTAATAGAAGTCTGCTACTCACCACATCCAATGCCTCACCTTTTAGGCATTCTTGAAGACGCGCCAAATTTTCGACGTCTGAAAACCCGCAAGCCTTAGTTGACGTTTCGTAGCTACTGATAAACAGTGGCCATTCCTCCAATTTACCCGAAAACGTTGGTAACTTCCTGGACAGGAACTGCCGCGAGGATAGTTGGGCTTTCGTGGGTCCTTTTTGCCGATGTCTTCTTCTACTGCGCACATCTTTCTCTTCCTCGGAACTCTTCGAGCTTTCATCCTTCGTTTCGGAACTATACTTCGGTGAACTTTCTTCTTCTTCCTTTCCGAAACTCTGTTCTGCAACGCAGCTCTCGTCGGACGATCCTTCTTCTTCATATTCTTCTTCTTCAAAACCTTCACGACTGTCCGACTCGGATTCTTCTAGAACCTTCTCCATTCGTCTACCGCCATTCTTTTTCTCCTTCTTCTTCGAGACTCCTGGGTGTCCAAGAGGGGTAATGTTCTTGTCGCCCTTCAAAAAACTATCCGGCAGACTTGCTGGCCTTGCAGCTGGTTTTTTCGCTGGTTTTCCGACTGTCTTCGGTGTTGAGTGCTTGTGGTACGCCCCTCGGAAGTCAGCAGGATGCACTAGTGATGAATATGCGTCGCCAAGCTTTCCTTTCCCCGACTTTTCTTTCTCGGGTACTTCTTTCCCTGGTTTCGCCTTTTCCGGATACACATCCTTTTGCTTCTTCTCTTTAGACCTTTTCCCTTCACCACCTTTAGCTCCACCGGTTCCTTCTTTCTGTTCCTTTTCACCACCAATGTCATTGTTCCGCTTCAACTTTAACTGTTCCAGCTTTTTCCTCCATTTCCGCCCGCATATACGCAAGCTTCTTCTGATGGGCCTCTTCTTCAGCTAATTTCCTCTCCATTTGTGCCTTCTCGAATTCCAGTTCACTTTCTCGCTTTTCCTTTTCCAGTTGTTGGCGCATCTCGAACATCTCTTGCTGCATCTCCAGTCGCTTCCGATGCAAAATCATCTCCCGTTGCAATTTCAGCTTCTGCCTCTTCTTCTCCTCTTCGAACTTTCTCAGTTCCTCTTGCAGCTTATTATCACCCATGTCGCCTTTCATGCACTCCGGGCAGCTCGAAGAGATATCCCGTACTTCCTCTGTGACACCAACACAACCGAAATGATACCATCTTTGACAATGGTCGCAAAACACCATCTCCGCCTCAGCAGAATCTGGCAGTTGGCATCCCGCGCAACTGTATCCTGACCGTTCCGGATTGGGATTTGGGTTTGGACGGCTCATTATAAATTTTTAAGATAATGTTCGGACCACCCTAGAGGAACAATTTTCACAGCAACACTTTTTTTGTGGCAGCTAAAACTGTACAAAATTTATTAAGTTCCAAAGTTCTTTTTTTGGTTTCTTACATGTCCAACTTACATTTATAGTTTCCTCCTAATCCTTCTACTCTTTATTTATGTTCAGGATTTTCTTCTGCGAGTGCGAGTATTGCCTATAAATTGTATCAACTGTTGTAATAAATATAAATCAATATAAAAGGTCTACTTCACTTACTTTTATACACCGTTCTATACGAAAGAACTTGATATTAATTTCCACAATAAATTTCACGGCAAAATAGCACTACTTCAATAAATTAATTGTTCGATTCAACTACTCTCCAACTTCGCTTTCAAACAAGATGTCTATTCTCTATTGTATCTTCCAATGTGTCTTGTTTACCTTTTTTCCCTTTGTTCACTCACCCTTACTGATGTGCGATACCAACGTCTGTCGGATCCTCAGGTAAGTGGATGCGCAAGGTTGTTATATAGGAGGTGCGTACAGCTATAATTACACTTTTTTTTGTACAATGCACAAAATGAATTTCGTAAAGATCAGCCAATGCGTCATGTTTAAGTCGACCAAATTTTGATCGAAACACCCTTTACTAGCAGGATTTTGCTTCAAACGACGAATTTCAGTGCTGAGTACTTCCAACTGCTCCATCAGATCTTCCATCTGATCGGGCACCGCATCGAAATGGAGGTAGGAACTGATGTTACAGCAGCAACCCGTGGTTAACTTGTCTGCCATTTCCGCCAACTTTGGCACCGTTCCGTCACTGATGGTCAAAACCGGGCGAATATGTTGAGGCATCTATTGTAGAAACCGCATTTTGATTCGGTTAAGGTTGTTCCGCTAGTGAAAAGAGGATTGGACACGAGCCGTATAAACTTCATATCATACAAAGTCGGAATGGACCAAAAACTGCGCGAAGTCGCACTGAATTCGGATTCATGGCCGAGAGGTATTCTGTTCCGTGAATTTGTAGATAATGGTCCAAAAAACTCATGGTTACCTGGTATGGATACGCCGTCCATCGTAATCTCTCCTCTGGGTTCGTCCCAATTTTCCACTCCGATCTCCGGACTGGATCCAGCATGCTCAAATCTGATTGTTTGTTGGATCATCGTAAACCAGAACGCACTGCCTGTCGCACTATGGGAAACCCTAAGCCACCTGACCCAGTCGCGCTTGGCGTTTGCTGTGATCAAAATGACGTTGTTTCCTGCCTTCAGAATCGTTCTGGTCCTGCGGTCGGGATTGGTAGTGGGGTTTCCCAACAACCACTTTCAGGCAAGTATGCTTCTGTTAGTATCAATTCTTTGCCTGATCTGCTTCCGTGTTCCAGCGCTGCCTCCAACGCCAATTTCAACATTTCTATTGCTTCTGATCGGAGTGATCATACAAATGAAAATAGCCGTCATCGACCTTGTTCTACACCGGGACGCACACTTGTCTCATGATCTAAGGAAGTACCCATCCCTCTCATCGCAGTCGAGCCTCTCCCGCCAGCGATCAACAGCCGTCCCGGCCCTGCATTTGAGTTGGGTGAAGGGTGCTTCCGAACTTCCACTACAGGCAAGTACTCTGTGAATTCGAACAATCCGTTGCCTGATTCGTTCGTCGTTTCTAGTTCATCTTCTAGCCAGCTTCGATCAACGTTTGCAAGCAGGATACCGGGACGCACAATTGCCGCTAGTCTTGAGGAAGTCCCTATTCCGCTCATCGCAGTCGAGCTCTACCTGCCAGCGACCAGCAGCCGTCCCGGTCCTGCGGTTGAGTTGGGAGACGGGGTCTTCCAGATTCCAAGTAATGGCAAGTATGGTCAACAAACGGACACTTCCCGCTCTGATGGTATTTCCTTTCCCAGTGCTATAAACCTTGAACTTCGGGATTCGGACCTTGTAATCTACTACCAGAATGTTGGCGAAATGAACGGCCTTATTGATGATTATCGGTTAGCGTTCATGGATCATTGCTACGACATTATAGTCTTAACCGAGACATAGCTGGATTCTAGGACTGTTTCTAGTTATGTTTTTGGAGATGGTTACGAAGTTTTCCGTTGCGATTGGAACATAAACAACAGTGGGAAATCGACCGGCGGTGGTGTTCTCGTTGCAGTTAGTGTCAGGTTGAAAGCAAGTGCAGTTGAAGACGATTCCTGGATCACCGTAGAACAAGTTTGGGTAGCAATTCAGCTTGGAGGCCGTAATCTATTGTGTGGTGTACATTCCTCCGGATCTAACTCGGGATTTATACCTAATTGATGCGCATTGCCGATCTGTTTCTGCTATTTCGAATACGGTTGTCGCTCCATGATGAAATGATTATTTTGGGAGATTTCAGCCTAGCGGGCATTGCATGGACTCCAGCTCAAAGCGGCTTCTTCCGTCCCGACCATGAACGTTTCTCTTTTCTTTTCTTCAGGGGCTATTCAGCTTCTGGACAGCTACAGTACCGCAACTCTATCCCAAGTTAATAACGTAGTGAATGAGAATAATCGCTCTATAGCTCTGCTTCGTGAGTGGCCGAGAAATTGCTCCCGTCATCTCTACAGCTCCCGTGTCTCTAGTTAAGGATGTCCCTCACCATCCTTCTCTAATAGTTGCTGTCGAGGACGTTGTAGCTCGAGACTTCGTCGACACTCCTGCTACTGCGTCATATGACTTCCGTAGAGCCGACTATCGCAGAATTGGTGATGTAGATCTATGTCTGTGAAGATTTCAGATTATGCCTCGTTCAGCTTTTCAGCATCCGGCGTTCCACAAGGCAGCCACCTTGGTCATTCCTTCCTGTTATATATGAACGACTGAACTTGGTCCTCGATGCCTGAAATTATCCTATCCGGACGACCTAAAACTGTACTACGTCATAAAATATCAGAAGACGCCCATTTTCTTCAGCAGGAACTACAAGTGTTCGACGACTGGTGCCGGATCAACAGAATGTCCTTAAATGTATCAAATGCTCGACTATCTCTTTGAAAACGTGCGATGTATCTCCCACGCTACATCCTTCGAGGAACGCGCTTAAAATGTGAAACAACAGTAAAGGATCTGGGAGTAATGCTTGACACCAAACTGTCATTCGATAACCATATTGCCTATATAGTTTCTAAAGCCTCATCGCAGCTAGGATTTATCTTCCGCTTCGCAAAAAACTTCAAAGATGTTTATTGTCTGAAGACACTGTACTGTCTTGTTCGTCCTTTGAGTACTACGTGTCATTGACAGACACGTCCCAAAGATTGTTCAGACTGACTCTCAGGTCCCTTGGATGACGAACGCTCTTCGCTCGCTAAAACGGATTAAAAGGGCTGCTCTTAAAAGATTCACGAAACACCGCACCATGTCGCTTAAACGCCACTATAGCAGACTCAACTACGAGTATAAACGGACCAGTCGTGCGCAATTTCAACGTTATCTGAGTGGGGTTCAACGGCGTCTCAAATCTCATCCGAAATCTTTTGAAGCTATTTTAATCAACAACGTAAGGAAGTAGGCTTACCTTCATCCATGTTCTATAATGGCGAAACTGCTGGCACTCAACGGGAAATTTGCGATCTGTTCTCGGTAAAATTTGCTAGTGTTTATGAAGACGAGAGATTAACCAGTCATTCTGTTCATGCTGCCGCCGGCAATGTTCCCTTGGCAAATCAAACACTCAGCCTAGTTGATGTGGATTCAGAATCAATCTCGAACGCGGCATTACACCTTAAAACATCGCCTAAGCCTGGACCCGATGGGGTTCCGTCGGTTTTTCTGAAACAGAACATGGCTTGTCTTCTGTATCCACTCCATCAGATATTCCAGATGTCCCTCTCTAGCGGTACATTTCCTTATTGCTGGAAAATGGCGGAAATGTTTCCGGTATATAAAAAAGGAAGGAAGCGGGACGTGAACAACTACTGAGGAATCACATCGTTAAGCGCTGTATCGAAGCTTTTGAACTGGTCGTTAAGAACTCACTTTTTACACATTGCAAGCAGTTGTTAAGTGACGACCAGCACGGATTTTCACCAGGGTGTTCCACAACTACAAACCTATTGTGCCTTACGTCGTACATCACTGATGGTATGATCGCTCGATGCCAAACGGACGTGATCTACACAGATTTAACGGCAGTTTTCGACAAGTTGAATCATGATATCGCGATCGCTAAACTTGACAGACTAGGAGTTGGTGGTAATCTTTTAAGATGGTTTCGACCATATCTCATAGGGCGTCAATTGAAGGAGTTTCTGCGCCACGTCCGGGATACCACAGGGTAGCCATCTGGGACGTTGGTATTTCTCTTATACTTCAACGACGTACACTATATTATCGGAGGGCCCCGCCTGTCGTATGCTGATGACCTGAAAATCTTTATGCGAATCTGTTCAACCGCCAATTTCCATTTCCTCCAAGCGCAGGTTGATGCCTTTGCTCATTGGTGTACTCTAAATCGATTGGTGGTCAACCCGGCCAAGTGCTCAGTAATAACCTTCTCACGTCAGAAACAACCAATTCTATTCAACTACCATCTTTTCGGTACAACCATCGAACGAAAGCAGTGCGTTAAAGACCTAGGTGTTCAGCTGGATTCGAAACTGACGTACAAGCAACATTTATCGTATGTTGTTGACAAAGCTTCAAGGACACTCGGTTTTATATTCAAGGTCGAGAAGAACTTCAGCGATATTCGCTGCCTTAAATCGCTCTATTATTCCCTCGTTCGTTCGACACTGGAGTACTGTTCAGCGGTCTGGAGTCCATGCTATAATAATGGCGCCGAGCGAATCGAATCTATTCAACGCCGTTTTCGTCTTCCTAGCTACGAAAGTCGGTGTCAGTTGGTCGACATGGAGCCTCTGCGGGTCCGTAGAGATGTATGTGGAGCTTTAACTGCTGCAGATGTGCTACAAGGAAGAATCGACTGCGAAAGGATCCTTCAACAAATTAGCATCAACGTCCAA
>JASCZW010020831.1:0-11628 GCA_034211315.2 Aedes japonicus
AATGAGAACTGAGAAGTTCACAATTAGTTGAAATTTAGTTCCATGGAAGTTTTTTACTGAATAACAAGACACTTCACGTGCTGGCAGAACGTGATTTTCTTTTAAGTGTCAATAACATTTTAAACAACTTAAAAGTTCGTGAAAAAAGTTTCTTGTTGCTATTCAACTCAACCTTCAAGTCATTGTGTTGTTAACTGAGAACTTGCTTTAAACTTCAAAAAATTTCTAATACAACGTTCAATCATAGTACTAACCGTACTTTTAATTAGCGTTAAATTTTATAATACATCTATGTTGAACTACTTTTTTACTTTTTGTAGTACACACATAGTTCTAAGTAAACCTTTAGAAAATTTCAAAAAGATTGTTTACATTTGAAGTGTGATCTACTGTATTTTGTTGAGTTAGTTTGAGGTACTTTCTGAGCTAGATAGCATTCTCTACAACCTCCTAAACGAAACTTGCGTGAAGTTCAGAGTTTTCTTTAGAAGTTGATAAGAATGCTGCTTGAAGCTTAAACATTGAATGCGAACTAGAAAGTACGGTAAATTCCTTGAAAAGTTAGCTGAATAGAATTCTCATCATTATCCTTCGATTTGTTGGTTAAACAAAAAAACACCCTTCTATTAGAAATTTCGGCTGCTTGGGAAAGTAAAGGATGCAAATGACCAGCGTGGGATGTGCATTAAAAATGAAAATAAGGTACCGGATATGACTGAGAATTTATAGTAAATTAACTATTATGCGATAATTTCATGTCCGCCCTTTACCATATTTGAAAAATTTTCCTGTGCTAGGATTTGCTGAAAATAGTATCATCTATCGTCAATCTGTAGAAAATTGAGCCCTCTTCATAACCAATTTTTGAATACTGAACTGAGGGATGATGTGAATCCAACTCATTCCAAATTGCTCAGCGTTAGTTTTGACTACAGACTATTATTTCCATACTGAATAAATTCAATGAACTCCAATAAAAAACAACTGAGAATTTCATCCCGCTCGAAGGATGCTAACGATTAAAACGACAAAATTCCCATCGCTAATTACAACAACCGCCATGCCGCAAACGACCTTATCCATTATCGCAACAGGGAACATCTCCCAAGGTCCTCGGTCGAACTTTCGCCATGTTTGCCAATTCCGTTGTTTCCAACCGCATGGACATTGCAGTTCCTGGTTTTCCCGTTACCCCATTCGATTCCGTTCATGGATCAATGAAGACGGTCTCTGGCTGGTGAGGCATGACGAATTCCGCACAAGGGCAAACACGACCGGAAAAAGGGGTGAGCCGCCTTAATTATGCCTATTATTGGCTAGCAGTGGCCTTTTGTGTGCCTTTCACTTCCGTGATTTTCTTCATTTCCCCAAACTACAGCGACTACGACGGTGAAAGGAGGTATTTTCACTGACGCTGCCTTTTCTTCTTTTTAGTTTTTTTCGCCTCGTACAAACCATTGTCAGTTTTTAATGTTTGTGAAATGATTTATTATATCAGCACCCGGTTACTACCGACGGACGATGTTGCTCCGGGGTCGTAGGAGGTTAATCGACCGACCAATCATTGTGCGGGCCTGATGAGCTGCGCCTGGTCTACCATTGGCCCACGGAACGCAAAATCGAACGGCACGAACACAAAGAAAAAGGAAGAAATTGTTGAGTAAGTCATTTGGAAATAATTTTAGGGCGGATGAAGTCCTTCCGGTGATTGTTAGTAGCAGATGGATTAATGCTTGGTTATATTATGTGAGAAAGATATATATTAGCCACGGTCTTTGATGGGAGGAGTAAATTAATAGGTATAGTTGATTTATTTTATTTGTGATTCGAGTTATTGAAAAAACTTGAGTGCGTCATTTGTAAATCTGATTTGAGTGGAATTACACGTCCTAAAAGATGATTTGGTAAGAGTTAGCCTTCGAAGTTAATTGCGTTTCGTTTCTGGTATAACATTCATAAATCGTTAAATTCTTTTTCTGGTCTTCGTAAGTAAGCCGCTGACATATTTTAAAATATATTAACTGATAGGTACCATTGGATTTGATAGCTTATCAGTCTTTTTAACCTAAAACTTTTTACATTTTCTAGTTTTTTTTTGCGTAAAATACGTAATTAATTATTAAGTTTTGAAAATAGAAATATCTTTTCATCAACATGAAACCCTAGTAGCAACACTCGATATCGAATCTAGCGATTAGAAATTGGTTCACTGTTGTAACCCCTAGGTCCGAAGCTCACCTTGCAGTCTACACCTTGCAATACACTCTTGCGCTTTTTAGTACCTTTTGGTACTAGTATCTTTGATTTTGTTTTGATTCGCTATGTTATTTTGACACAATATTTGAGGGTGTGTTGGTATGGGTTACGTTATTAGGGGCGAACATTAAGCTTAGGACCGAGCTTGAGATCGAAGTGCTAGTACTTCATGAGCCAAAAAATATAGTCATTTTCTTCATGACTATCCAGCCGCTGCGAGCAGTGGACAGCAATTTCTGCTAGAACCAAAGATGTTAAGAGAAAATATTGATAGGTCCGTTAGAATACGACATTCTATTCAATTTCACATCCTGCTGACATTTCCATTTTCTATCACATCACAACTCACATTGTCTTCTAACCCATTCGTTAAAATGTATTGCCTAGTTCAGCAAAGATGCACATTACTGTAACCCCTGTGTAGCCAGTCTATACACGAATCGCACCCAGAGCCCGCGTGTCTATTCACAGCGAGAGTGAATCCCCTTCACGGGTAAAAATCCAGACATATTTATTGGCCAAAATCCATGTGAAATTTCACATAATATTCATTTGTTCACACATAAACAGAACCCACTGAGAAACACATATGAAGTTTCTGTGGCAAATGAAAGGTATATGTGGCCACAGATAGTGTTTATTTGTACACTTAGAAAGTATTTGTGGTTACAAATAACTATCTTTTTTTGATCAAATTGCAAAAAATCATGTGTGGGTCACATAGATTGCTTTTTTATCACTGTTCATTAGGCCATCCCTTATTTTGAAAAACATGGCCAAGTCAAGAATTCCACCTCTTAAAATGTTCGTCTTGACTAGAAAACAAACATACTTAAATTTGAAGACCGTACGTTAACATTTTATGTTTGTTTTTTTTTATTATCAATGTTGTTTGGGACATTTTATCATCAGTACACCAGTTTTCAGGTACAACACAATAAGGTCATCATATTTACAAAACGATTCAAAAAGTAAGTGTAAGGAAGCCAATTCAGTGTTTTTATTCAACAAAATTAGCCAAAAAAGTTGAAGTTGAAGTTGAATAAAAACACTGATATCTACATTAGAAACAGTGATATCTACATTAGAAAAAGTTGATGTTAATCCTTCTTTCTGTCAAAATTCTCGAACTTTCTGTGGTGTACCCGCAATTAAGTCCTCAGATACGCCCGCCGTGACGATTCTCCATCTTCTTTTGAAAACGTCGGTACCATTTGTTTTCTTCTTAGTTTCGAAGAGTTTCCGCTTAACTAGAGCCCATTGAGCGAAATTCTGAACAGTTTAGTGGATTGGCTGTTTTTGGCACGAATTTTCCCCCTTGTACTTTATAGCTTTCCAAGACGGATTTCGCATAGTGACAAGAGGCCAAAACAGAGCTCTCCATCGTGGCTACTGATTATCGGTAGCAACCGCTTTTGCAGACATTCTTTCTCGTACACATCCTTATTGATAGTGCCGTTAGTGACGAAACTTTTAGATTTTCGACCACGTGTTCCTTTGAATTGCGGTATAAAAAGCCAGACCCAGAAGCTGCCTAAAGTCTTCGAGTGCGTATGTTTCGTCGTCCATTATGATACAAGAAAATGTTTGCAAAAAACTTGGTGTAAAGCTCCTCCTCATCACGGTTGAGACCCTTTTTCACTCTGTACGCCTTCAGTCCTTGCCTCTGCTTCACTTTTTGTACGTATGATTTTGATTTCCCAACTGCGACCCACATTTCGCACAGAAAGATTGGGATTTTTCCCAATAATGGCTGCCGCCATCTTGTCCATTTGACGGAAGCATACTCTTCGATTTGTTCCAATTTCAACCTTCCGATTCACAGTCAAGTGCTGATCAAATGATTTGCAAACACGAAACACGGTACTTTTCGGTATTTTTAGTTTCTTGGCAAGATCACGTACCGATAAATTCAAATTTTGCTGCCATTAATACAAAATGCGTTTACACACTTTCACTTGATTTGATGCTACCACGATTGTACCAGAAAATAAAGTGGAGAGTTTCAGCTGTCATATAAAAGAAACGTTTCAGCGATTCTTGAAGTAATTCAAAATCTCCACTGAAAGAAAAGTGGCCGAAATTTAACGTGGACAGGCTTCAAGCGCAGCTGGAACGAAAATTACGACAGCTGCTCAAGCAATGTCAAAATTGTTATAGGAAATCTTAATGCTGAGGTCAGCCAGGAGGAGCAATTAAGACCAGTTAAAAGATAAGCGCACACTAGCATACGAACGAAAACGGCCTCAGACTCATCGATTTCATCGCCTCCAAGAGTATGACCACACGTAGTATCAACATAGCCTGCTATATCGATAAACCTATACATCATCACAACAGACCGAATCACAAATCGACCACGTTTAAATTGATGGAACCGTGCCCAGATCCGTGAACTGCAGTCATGAATTCGAGAACAAGCAAAAAAAACCGTGAACTGAATCACGTTATCATGAACAAAATCAAATTCAAAGCTAAAAATCCTGAAAACGTATACTAAATAGTTCACGGTCCGTTTTCATTTTCGAGAACGCTTATGTTTCTGTGTACTCGCAAACCCTATAAGCAACTCATCCACCAATATGAGCAAGAGCTGATCAAAGCCCCTCTTGAGGACTGCCCAAGTAACAAATTCAATTTTAAGGTACACTTGAAGAAGTTTTCAAGACTCATTTGATAAAACTACGCATAAAACTAGATATTCTACATAACATCGATAAAACAGCCATAAAACCCTCTTAAGTTCCAAAAGGCCCATACTACAGGAGGTTCTCAAGACTATTTCCCAAGGTACGCTTAAAACTTGATAGTTTTATCGGTACATACTTGTAATGACATTCAAGACATACTTAAAACTATGATAAAACTACCACAAGTTATAATAGTTTTATGATTTTCCTCTTTAAGAACACTTCCAGTCCGTCACAAATATGCTTCGAAGATTCCATTTTTCTTTTCGTTCTGCTGAATGGCGATTTTTTTTTGTTTATGGTTGAGTGGAAGCTACTATAATTCTCTTCCAAAGTGGATACGTATGTAAATTAATTGTTAAATTGACCATAAATGCATCTGTTTTTTGCCTGCCATTGATGAATTCTTCATACGACATTCAGTTTATTGGTGTTTTATAACATAAAAGTTCGAAAATTTTAACGCGCCTCTGAATTATTACTAGAACATTGAATTATTTAAAAAATAAATTTTTTTTTTTGAAAATTCAACAATTAGGTGACAAGGCTGATACATTGTTAGATCTTGAATAAATTGTGTCTACAATCCATTTTATGTTTCAAAATGAATTTTAAACAGCATTGTTTGTTCGTACCATTGGAAAAATTAGAGTTTTGTTGCATAGTTATAAAAATGGCTACCATTTCGAGGGAATCCAGAATAGCCACGCTCGCCATTTTTACAATGGTTTTATATAAAACTACCATAAAACGCAAATAAAACCTATATTTCTTACACAAGACTAACAAGATTTTTTGAGGAGCGCGATAAGTTCATCATTATTTGTTCTACTCTTGAAAAAGATGAGTTACGCTTGAATAAAACTTGTTTGAATTGCTCAAGGTAAACAAGTCTCTCGTAAGATAGCCATAAAATCAGCGTGAAAAGGCACATCATAAACAAAGAAAACGTGACGGTGCAAATCAAAAGTGCCTATGCATAATTGTTGTTCTTAGTCATAATAACAGCTTATAATTTAATATTTTTAATCACCAGCGTAAGTCGATAAAAAAAAACAAAAACAAAAAGAAAATTTAACTTGAATATGCTAACAATGGTTTTGGGAAGAATAACAGATAATAAATATTGCCTGGAAGGCGGAAACATCAGTTGAGTGAAAAATGATTTCTCCTCTTGATCTGTATGCTATAGCTTTAGGTTTATAAACCTAACGTCGGATGAAGTGCGCTGTGTAGTAGATCACTGAGCAATTCCAACGCACCACCTCCTCCACCTAACGGTGGTGGACATACGATAACGCATGGCGATAATCCAATTCCATGGGACGTTAGGTTTAACTTGCACAACTATCATAAAATCAATAATCATGAGTTATGATTCTCGGTTTACAACTGGCGACACATTGCACCATTTAATTTGATTCGTTACAAAAAAATAGGACGTATAACGCATAGACCCTTCTGATAAGTTAGTCTCAGTAGGCTGCGATTCCAATGGAATCTAGCGATGGAAAAAAAAGGTCGTTGGTGGCTGAGATGAAGGAGTATTCAATATATTGGATAGGTTTTTATTGAATTTCCGCTTGAACGATCCACTATTTTATATTTTATTTCACCTTTTGTCGTCCATTGTCCAGTTTGTTTATTTTTCACATAATGTTCTTTCTCAAGAGTATGTGCTCTTATTCGAAACCAAATGGTTCTAAGAGCGTTTTATGGCAGCATTTTCAAGATACATTCACCTTGAAGAAGAATGTCATAAAACCTTCTCAAAACTTTTATCAGGTTTTATGAAAGTTACAAAACGATGTCTTGAGAGGGGACTCAAGTATCTTATAAAATTACTTATAAGGTGAATTACACTTATAAATGATGTAGTTTTATGGAGGTTTCTTCAAGTGTTCTTTAATCACTCTTAAGAACTGTTAATCAATTAAAACCACCTTAACTTGGAAAATGCCCTGATAAAACCAGATGATCTCCATAATGCTTTGATAAAACTACCATAAAACATGAATAAAACCAATTTGCATTTGAATTCGTTAGCTTGGGTGCTGTAGTAGTGTCAAAGCAGCCACGAACAAGGCAGCAGAAAGTACCATTGGGTTAGTGGGTAGAAATAGACGGAACGAGTAATTCAACGAGGAGTTTCCAAATTTCATGCAGCGCGGACGATGATCCTTCAGCGTCACATGCGTCAAAATGTGAAGCGATACAAGCAGAAGCGAAGACAGTAAGCTCATATTTTCCGAGATAAAAAGCGCCACCCAGAGGAGTTGGAGTACGAAGAAATATAGTTCTAAACAAAATGCGAAAATTCTACCAGAGTTTCAACGCATTCCGCAAAGGCTTTGGGCCGCGAGCCAAAATGTTTCGAGATAAGGTTGGAGGTATCTTACCGGAAGAACATGATGTGATTGGAAGGTAAAAGCAAGTACTACAAATGTCAGCAGGAGAAATGACTTCATCGGAACGGCGAACGAGAGAGATGTTCCACGATAGCTGAAGTTAAGGATGCCATCAAACAGCTAAGAGCAACTAGGACAGCAAAAACATAGCGGAACTTAAAAAAATGGGCCCGGGTAAGTTGAAAAGAGCCTGCACCGACTGATCATCTGGATCTGGGATACAGAACACTCTAAAGGAAAGGTGGAAATTTGGAGTTATATGTCAATCGACAAAAAGGATGACATGTTGAAATGTGTGAACTACTGAGTGATCATTATTCTCAGTGATCACGAAATGCTTCTGCCAGACTATCTTCCGTCGTCTATCGCCGCTAGCAAGCAGATTTGTGGATAGTTATCGAGCTGGTTTTGTGACCAAATCTTTACTTTGTTGTTCCTCCAAAGCAGTGTCGTGTAGTATCAAGAATACTTCACTTCTTCGACGCAGATTTCGAGGTTGCATACGATGCAATTGATCGTGAATGAGTTATGGAACGATTATGGACGTGAACGGTTCTCTCGGGAAAACTGACTAAACTGATCAAAGCAATGATGAGATGGGTACAGTGCTGTGGAGATGTCTGGTGCGTTATCGGACTATAAAGAAACAAACAACGTACTTCCGGCAAGACAATGGTCTTTCCTGTCTCCTGTTCAACAGTTGCGCTGGTAGGTGTTATGAAACTCTGGGTATGAGGTGTACTATTTTCAATAAATCCAGTCACATCCATTTGCTTCTCTAACGACAAGGACATTGTTGGAAAAAATTCCCAGGTGGTTATTGAGCAGTACACCACGCTGAAACGTGAATCTGAAAAGGTTGAGTATGGGTGAATATGTGTGAAGACTAAGCATCTTCTGGCAAGAAAATCGAGTGCGAGGCATATTTTGTGTACCTCGGATGGTTACATCGGATAATAATTGTAACAGAGACATTCTGAGACGCATAATAGCCGGTATATTGATTCGTACACACCATGAACTCCACGGGACCCTAAGGTCTGGTAAACTTCATCCCCATACTTAGAGAACGCATGCCACAAGACGCTTAAAAGACCGGCAACGGGACAATGTCAGCGCTGAAGGACCTCAAGCATTCGGAGCTTTTTTAACGACGTGTGATTAGGATCATCTTTGGCGCTGTATATGAAAAACGGTTAATGGAAGAGAAGAATGATCAACGAGCTTGCGCAACTCAATAGCATCCCAGTATCCAGTATATAAGCCGTTAAAGCTGGAAGGGTATAGCTGGGCGGGACACGTTGTAAGGATGCCAGACAACAATTATTTGAAAATGGTAAACCTCGAATCCGGATAGATTCTGAGGGAGCGCAGTACTAGGTGGTTAGACAAAATGGAGTAAGACCTAAAAGTTGAACTCGAAAAAATGCTACAGACACAGATGATCACCCAATATCCATTTTAACAGTCGAAACAATCGTCGGATATTTATGAAACTCTCAGGGGAAAAATAAACACATATAAGCTACTTCACATTTTTTTTAACATATTCACGAGCGTATTAGCTATGGTTTTGCAAAGTTGGGTTTTTTCAACCTCCTCTCCTATGCTGAATGCCCGCACCTTGGACTTAACGCTACCCATCAAATCCTGTGCAAGCACTTGCGCTATCTAACTCACCACACTTTCATCCACTCTGTCTGTCTGTCTGCTGTCTGTCTGTCTGTCTGTCTCGTCTCGTCTGTCTGTCTGTCTGTCTATCTGCCTGTCTGTTCGTCTGTCTGTCTGTCCGTCGTCTGTCTGTCTGTCTGTCCTGCCCGTCTCGTTCCGTCTGTCTGTCTGTCCTGTCTGTCTGTCTGCCTGTCGTCGTGTTCGTCTGTCCGTCTGTCTGTCGTCCTGTGCTGCCTGTCTGTCTGTCTGTCCGCTCTGTCTATCTTGTCCTCTGTCTGTCTGTCTGTCTGTCTGTCTGTCTGTCTGTCTGGCTCCGTCTGTCTGTATTCCGTCTGTCTGCTGTCCGTCGTCTGTCTGTCTGTCTGCCGTCTGTCTTGTCTGTCTGTCTGTCTGTCTGCTCAACCAAAACCTGAGAATTATTCAGACAACTGAAACACAAAATGTATGAGTCAGCGTTCCGATAGAAGATTACTACTTAAAGGGTGTCCACGATGAAATTGCCACACTATGAAATTGCTCTAACTTTTTAACCGTTGGGTAGAATTTAATGAAAATTTGGGTGGATTTAGTTCATAGTGCATTATTTACATCCTGCAAGTTTTAAAGTCCTGTGATCAAAACTCGCGGAAATGGAGTCGAAAGAACAGCTCGTGCGTGATAAAATCTTGCGCATTCATCACGAGAACAAGGATCTCTCGCATCGTTCCATCGCTAAAACGTTGGGAATCGCGAATTCCACGGTGTCGCGAGTGATTAAGCGGTTCGAGGAACGGTTGACCACCGATCGGAAGCCCAGAAGTGAAGGAAAAAGTATTCCGTACAACACCAAAAATCACAACCGCGTAGTTGGGGCCTTCAACCGAAATCCGAACGCCTCCGTTCGGGATGTAGCTAGAAGCTGCACCTAAGCCGAAGTTTTGTCCAGAAGGCCAAAACTAAGGCTGGGCTTCGAACGTTCAAGGTACAAAAGGCCCCTAATCGCGACGAGAAGCAGAACAAGTCCGCAAAACCCGTGCCAGGAAGTTGTACCTCAACATGCTGACGAAAGTTGAATGCTGCATCATGGACGACGAAACATATGTGAAGGCCGACTTCAAACAGATCCCCGGCAACCTGTTTTCACGGTCAAGGATAAGTTCAGCGTTCTGGAGCATGTCCGCACTCAGAAGATGTCCAAATTTGCGAAGAAATTCCTGGTTTGGCAAACCATCTGCACGTGCGGGAAGCGGAGTGCACCTTTCGTGACCAGGACACGATGAACGGACAGGTGTACATAAAAGAGTGCCTCCAGAAGCGGCTGCTTCCTCTCCTGAAGGCCCACAACGTCCCAACAATCTTCTGGCCGGATTTGGCCTCATACCACTACTCCAAGGACGTGCTGAAGTGGTATGCGGACAATAAGGTCAATTTCGTGCCGAAAATGTTCAACCCTCCCAACACTCCGGAGCTCCGCCCCATCGAGAAGTACTGGGCGATTATGAAGCAGCACCTTCTTAAACGACCTAAGGTAGTGAAGACAGTCGAGGAACTGAAGAAAGTATGGGTTTACATGCAAAAAACGGTTGATTCACAGGTTGTGCAGAATCTTATGGCCGGGGTTAAGGCCAAGGTGCGGGCATTTGCGTATTGACTGTAAATAAAATACGAGTAAAATGGTGAAATGAAGTTTAATAGTTATTTCTCAATTCCTGAAAATTTGATGGCAATCGGATGAAAACTCGAATTTTGCGAATCAATTTTGTTCGACGATTTCAATGCTGAATACGATGCAATTGATCGTGAAGAGTCATGGAAGACTATGGACGAGAACGGTTCTCTCCTAAAACTGACTACACTGATCCAGGCAACGATGGGTGGTGTACAGTGCTGTTAAAGATGTCTGGTGTGTTATCGGACTCTTTAGAAACACGCAAAGTACTTCGGCAAGGCAATGGTCTTTCCTGCCTCCTGTTCAACATTTGCGCTATGAGGTGTTATGAAACCCTAGAAGGTGTTATTGACACGACGGAAGGTGACGGAAGGAACAGTCAGGCGTTTTTACTGGCGGGCAGTACACCACGCTAAAACGTGGCGTGAAGCTGAAAATGTTGGATTATTGGTGAATACTTGAAGACTACCCTAGTAGCACACTTGTTGTAAATTTGACAAATTTACTGCGGTGTGACTAAAAATTAAAGTCAACATCCACTGCTGCGCAAAAATAATGACTTCCAGGAATGTGCCTTACACGACTTTGTATTATCTGCTGTCAAAACAAAAACTTGGTGCGGCCACAGGGAGAAGTGTGATTATCGACGGAGATGAGTAAGGAGTGGTAGATGAATTTGTATACTTCGGATCATTGGTGACATCAGATAACAATTACACAACAGAGACATTCTGTGAAGCATAATAGCCGGGATAATTGACCTTCTTGGCTACGTCCTGAATCGGATGGTTTTTGCATTTTTTGATCCCTCACCTTCTGCTGTTCATCGGGAGGTCGTCATCGCATGTTTTCCACTGCCAGCTCACTGCTGAGTCCTAGGTATTCCTGAACGATTTTCCCATACGAAGGACGGTCGAATTGTCGATTAGCGAAGAGAGAAAGCGCACGTAACTTT
>JASCZW010020832.1:0-18678 GCA_034211315.2 Aedes japonicus
CTTGGGGCGTTATCGTAAGACTGTCCTCGGCAATCTTGGAAATCTCATGTCGTGTTTTTTCAAAAACTCGAGAAGTGCATCAACCATCTGCTGACCCGCATGACCGCACTCGGAATAAATGTTAGAAATCGATCAACGGGGCTAGTTCCTTCCATATATTTCACTGTGACTGTCAGCTGGTCAATATGAGATTCATCGGGAGAAGAATCGACGGAAATTGAATAGTATTTTGCTATTCTTATTCGGCTAGTAATAACTGCAAATACCTTATCTGCCATAAGGTCGATGATCTCGTCGCAAATTGTAGAAGACAAATAATTGGCGTGCCCACTCCTCTTATTGCCGTGCTTCTCGATATGCTGAGCTAAAAATGGGTCAAATTCTGAAACTAGCTCGAGAATTTCTATGAAATTCCCATTTTTGGACGAACCAAACAGCTCGTCTTCTTCACGAAACGCTAAACCACGTTCCGACAAAAACGTAATGGCTTTCACCACTCGCTTCAAGACATCTCGCCAGTAGCTTGCCATCTGTTGTTCCTGTGAGAATTATAATATTTGGATAATGGGTATCTTATGCTCCATTTGTTATAATAATAAAAATCTTACGGCTAAAATATAAACGACTCATTAAAAAATTAAAACTATCCGTAAGAAAATCAAAAATTACCAAAAGAAAAAGGGATAATAGCAATAATAAAATCAAGAATTTCAATAAACAAATCAATAAAACAATTAGAGAATCAAATGTTTCATAAACAATCAATTTATGTTCCATAAAAGTTCCGAAAAAGCGAGAAAATACTCAAAAATTTCATTATAAAATTAAAACCTCCAAGTCGAGAGAAATACGAAGTTTTCATAAATTATTAGAAAAATTCCATAAAAAATCAACTATTCTCATGAAAAACTATCAAAAAAACTATAATTTAAGTTAAAATTACAAGAAATGAATCATAAATCGTCATTTAATTCTTTAAATATATAAATATATAATATTTAATCCTTAAATATATAACCCAAAACACTGATCTTATGTGGTGTAGTTGAATCACCCCTGAAATTTTGATGCAGTAGGGAGCGTAGCTCCTTCGTTGCATCGATTCAATTTCAAGCAAACAATCATTTATGTTAAGGAAAATTACTTGGTTTTTCTGCTTTTTATACTTTCCTTGAACTTTTGGTGTTTTACTTATGGTAAATTTTGATTATTTTTATTGTTTTTTCATATTTTCTTTTCTATGTATTTTCTATTTTTTATAAAGGTTTTGTTTTTTTAATGGAAATTTGATTTTTTAAAGAATTATTGCTTTTTTGACTTTTTTATGGAACGAAAATCTATTTTTATGGAAGTTTTTATTGATTCATGATCTTATTGATTTACTAATGGAAAATGTTGATTTATTAATTGCTACTGTGGATCCCCGCTGATTTGAATAACATCTCATCAAAATTACTAGAGTAAATTTTCAATTTGAGCTTCCAGTAACAATAAAACCATGATCCTGGCAACCTTATTTGCTGTTTTGTTTTTATTCTGCGTTCCGCTTCACAATTTACCATTTCGCTTCGTTTTGTTCCATGAGCTGAATGACGTTTGAACCATTTTTAATTGGAACAAAGTGCAAATAAACGGGGTCAAATTAAAAATGTTTTCAAATTAAACACGGTCAAATATACGGTGGCACTCGGTACTACCCTTTTTTTACTATTGGTTAATTTTGATTAATTTATGGGAGCTTTCTATTTTTTATGGGACGATTAGTTGTCTGCCGAAAACTTACCTCTCTTTTAAACTTTGATCAAGACCAAGTTTTCCCGCTCGCAACGAAATGGCGACTGAAGATTCCAAATGATCCTTCGATGTTTCATGTGAGCTAATTTCTCTTGGGCGCGCTTCCTATTGCAGAACCCATCACCAGAAAAATTCGACAATGAAACGTTCATAAGCTTGCAAAAAAGCAATATAGCTTACCGCTGTCCGGCGAAAAACAAAGCCAATTTCGGAACACTGTTTCATTCTGGAGCTTTCGGTAAAACAAGGATTTTGTGCATTTTCGAAGCCTGTAACATCCCTCTATCTTGGCTTACCGAGAAATTTTCGAACAGTTGCTCATCATCACAATTATGCAGTTCACTAGACCTTTTGCAATCCAGTAATCAATTTCCTTAGCACTTAGTTTTGACCACTTTCCCACATCCTTCTCAAAATTTGGGTTGACTTTTTCTTCCACTTTCCTGGCAATTGAATCTGAACCAATAGACTTTGAGCTCGAAGCCTCTTCTGAGGGCACCGGCAAGGGTACCGGATCCCGAAAAACATTTGACTCAGTTTCGGATTCACCCGCTGCTGCACTAGTACTACCTGCCGCAAAAATGAACTGATTTTCGGGGTTTTTGAAAGCACTTCCTCGACCTTTTTGTTCCGCTCATCTTGAATTTTTCTTTTCTCCGATCCACTTTTATAATTTCTATGCACAACGTGACGATCGCCCATTTTTTTGATTTCAAATCACCAATTTTCACAAATGGTTGCCGAAACGATAACAGTTTCACAGACGCACAAGCAGAATAGCAAACGGTTCGCGGCGGTGGGAGAGAACACACTGATTGTTTATCATGAATATTCGGTTTAGCGGTCAGTGAGGGAGAAGAGAGAGTCACATCGAGTCATACACGGTAAAAAAATAGTTTAGACGTAGTGAAAATATAAATCATAAGTGATGATTTTTTGTGGGGCCCCCACAATGTGAGGGCCCGGGCCATGGCCCCCGGCCCTCCCCAAAATCAGGCCCTGGCCGTACCTAAAATACTCATTGGGGTGAACAATCTACGTCTGCGGCTACCGTTGAAAGTGCAGGAAGATGAAGGGATGGCCCCGGTGGCGGTGAAAACCAGATTGGGCTGGTGTGTGTATGGCCCTCGAGGAAGCGACAGCGTAGGCTATAGCTTTCACATTTGTGAATGTTCTTCTGACGAAACTGTTCATGACGCGGGGAAGGACTTTTTCACAATCGAAGCAGTCGGAGCAGAAGCAATGGTAAATCATGGAAACCACGACCCAGTACAAGAACGAACGCTTTGAAACCGGTCTTTTATGGAGGGAGGATTACTTCGAATTTCATAATAGTTACATAATAGCCCTACGAAGGCTGGAATGCCTTGAACACCGAATGGATCGAAACCCGAGCTTGAAGGACAATCTACACAAACAAATTCAGGAGTATGAGGTGAAGGGCTACGTGTCATGAGCAGCAAAGATGAGTTAGAAGTGGCTGACCCTAGCCGAGTCTTGTACTTGCCAAAAGGAGTGGTGGGGAATCCAAAAAAAGCCGAATGCCTAATTACACGCCGATCTTTACGCCGAAGCGGCAAACGCAATCGTCCACGACCACTATGTGGACTGGCGAGCTTTAGCTCCGTGGAAGAGGCAGAGAAAGTCGCTGGCGATGTGAGGTACGATCATGATGAAGCGGGAACTCAGAAAGATGAATGAAAAGGGAACTCAGAAAATAAGGAATGCAAATGAAGTGTATAAAAATGAGAAAAAAGTAACCGGATACGGCTGTACTTACCTTTCCAATCACACCAAGGCCGGTGTGGTCTCTGCTGTATACAGCAGTTGTTTCCATGCTATTCGGTCCATGGCTGCACCTAGCCAGCCTCGCTGTTTACGAAGAGTCCGCAGGTCGCCTTCCACTTGTCGCTTAACCTTGCTCGCTGCGTACCGTTTCTTCTTGTTTTAGTCGATTAGTTTTCTAGAATAATTTAAATGGGTTGTTGTCCGACATTCTTACATTTTAGCGGGTTGTGCGATGGGACATTCTCCCAGTAACTGATACAAATCGAGGTTCATTCAATCTTCCTCCACGTTCCTTATTCCATTTGCACTCCACTGTAGAGCGAACGCAATACCTTCCGCTCAAAGACACCAGGGACGCATTGGTTCTCCACAAGCAATGTTCATGTTTTGGGATCGCAGAGGATTACCGGTTTAATTAATGTTTTGTAGATGGTCAACTTTGTTGTTCGGCAAACTTTGTTCGATCTTAGCATCGTTCGGAATCCAAAGCAGGCTATATTGCCAACCATAATGCGCCTTTGTATTTCTCTGCTGATGCCGTCGGTCACCAATGAGCCCAGATACATGAATTCGTCTAGTACATCACCTAACAGTCTCGTCAGAGGAGCATCTTTCACAGCCCTGTTCAGAGTTCCACGCTTACACAAAGATGATGACCAGCTGCTCCTTACATTGAGAACAGACGTTGTTTTGAACCACCACTGACATGGAGAAAAGACGCTCAGATCAGATAGACTGCACTCTTCGCAGAGGGCAGCCCCAATCCCTGTCAGAATATGGCCAAGGTCCCACCGGGGTTGGTTACCCGATCTTTCCTATGGTTACTCATACCCCAGTCGGTATCACGGGTAGGTAGGGATAGGGGTTACTGGACAAGAGGGTAAGGATGCTGGAGGATCTATTTTATACACGAAAATACGCGTAGTACCGTTTGCATTAAAAACAATGGACTTTTTTAGGATGGTGATAAGAAAAAGCTATGACAGATAATTGCTTTTGATAAATTTCCCATGGAAGGTAATTATTCAAGCTTACTTGCAAAAAAATTCTACGCCCTTGCGAGTGGTCTTCCGGCAGTTAACCGGAACATTTGCCATAGCGGACAAAAACATGCGTGTAGGCATGTTTTTGAGTTCTTTTTTCTTTTTTCTTTTTTAATCAATTCCTTCTCAGTTTTCGCGACAATATTGTTGGAGTAGATCTTACGCTTCAGGTTGGCTCAATTCTCGATGGGATGCAGCTGGGGGACATTGGGCGGGTTCGCTGACTTGGCTACCACATCGATATTCAGCCACTACATCTCCTCCAACGATCGCTTCGAGTAGTAGGCCGACGTCAGATCCGGCCAGAACACCGCGTCTTCGCCCTTATGGTGTTTCTTGATGAACGACGCAACTTCCGGCAGGCATTTCATACTATAAATTTCCCCGTTCACGGCCAGTCCGGAGCGAAACAAGAGCGGCTTTGACATACCCTTCTCACTGATTGTCAGCCACAGCAGCACCTTATTGTGGAACTTGGTATGTGAAATATACTTCACCTCGGAGCTCACTTCCTTCCTGGGGAAGTAAAATGCGAAGTGCCCTGCCAGTCGTTACCATCCAGGGTGAAATAGGTCTCGTCGTTCATCACCACCGCCACGCGATTCGCCGGAAAAATCGTGTTGACCATCTTATTCAGCCGCTGCCGCTGCGTCATTGCCTGTAGCTCCGAAATCAGTGAACGTGACTTCCGCTTCCTGACATGTATGTTCATGTTCGCCAGGTACTTTTTCACTGTTTAGCCGGTTGAACCGACCTCCCGGCTAAGCGCATCCTGCGATCCCAAGCAACAATTTTAGTTTTATTCCAGCCGTATAGCACTCCTCCCGGCTTTGTTGATAAAACTACATTCAAAAGTGCTTTGTCCACCAACACATCATCTTTAAAGCCGAAATGTTTACAAAGTGGCCCACTCTATAGACGGTTGTGAATTTTTTTTTAATAAAACCTATACAAGACCATACAGATTTTGAAAACGTTCTAGTGAAAGATGTTATGACAACATGAGATCCTTCATAAAACGTAGTTGCTGCCATCAAAACCAGCATTGGGCCAAATGGCCACAGCTCTCTAACTTCACGGCGATATCGTGGTTGGTTTTTATTGTTCTACTTTGTTTGATTCTCTTCTCTTCTGATTAGTAAATAATATCTAAGAAAAAACTTCGTGTCATAATCTAAATCGCATGTGCATTTAATTTTATGGTGAATATTTTACATCAACAAAAACGAAATTGAAACAAATATATTCGATAAATTAGTCATGAATTTCCTGAAAATTTATGGAATTCAATAAGGTTATCTAAAAGAATGCCATAAATGGTCTCTGATCTGCAGTTCGTTTGTATTACATTTTAAATTTGGTTTATTTTTTTTCCACTTTTTAATTATTTCATATATTTCAATATGGCGATTGGGTGAAATCACAGTTTTGGCAAAAAGCCAACTTATCTTCGCAAGGGCTACTAAAAAACTAGTTGGTCATTTGGTGGCTTTCCTCAATGCCAAATTGCCGTTTAATGCATTTACTGGAGGAAAATTGGAATGAGTCCCAGAACGCCATTTCAAAACAAAATTTTACGAATTCATAAAGCTAAAATAAAACCTTTGATAGGAGTTAAAGGTACATTAGAAGACAAGGTTTTCAGATCGTTGTAAAGCAGCAGTGTAGGTTCTCATTAACCTGACTAAAATTTGAAACCTATTTACACCTCTTACCGCCATAATAATACCAAATTGATTTCTAGTGGCTTTCATAAAACAATAATAAAACTTGATAAAGCTGAATAGTTTTGGCAATGTTACGTGGGATGTAGCTACTTTTTAAAATGCAAACGTTACCAATGGTACGCAGTATTGCACAATCATGTACGGATACGACTGTACAAGCTCTTATGGATGGCGTGGAGCAAAAGTGTTTAGAATTTTACCAAACAACATCCAATTATTGATCCAATGTATGTAAACTGTGCTCAATAAATACATCAAACTGTTGTTCAAATTTGGTTTTATTCGATAAATACATGAGATTTTAGAGTATATTAACATAGTTGCAATAATTTCGTGTTCACCCTTTGGATTTATTTCAAACGTAGATGTCTTTAAAATATTTGATCTTGTCCTAAAAAAGTAATATAATAAATAAGAACTCAACTGTAAAATATGTCTATAAATTACTCCACGATAAAGAAAAAAAATTCATGTTCATCCATATGCCCAGGTTCGATCAAGTTAACTTTAAAGTTTTCTTTTCCAATATAAACCTATTGATGGTCTTAGAGTTATGAGAGAGACAAACCGATTACTCGCGGGCGTCTCGAGGTTAGAAGGAATAACAGTTATGTAGATATAAAGAGGCAGAGGAAATTTTTAATGATCTACAAAACATATGTATTTGTAATTCTAGTTGTCTACTTCTAACTGTATTTTTTTTTAACAGAACACGATCAAAGAAGAAGGAAAACAAAACCTAATTTGGTATAACTTTGTTGACTCTTCTCGTCACCAAATCGTCATTATAGTTCCAAAATTCACTGTTCATAATCCAGCGCAGCAGTGTGTTTTGGCTTTTATTTTGTTGCAACTATTTGCGCGCTAATCCTAGTAAATAATTATTTGTCTTATTTGTTTACGAGCCATTCTTCTCAGAAAAAATGTTATTATCTTCATGGGGTTCTCTTGCCAGAATTGACTTAATAAAGCATTCTAGTCGGGGATTTTTCTTCGGTATAACCGCTTTCTCAAATCAGCTGATCTTGGAGAAATGAGTGATTGGCGCAGTGTTTTGGCACGTACTATAGGTTGGTATGATTCTTACTGTGGTTGACATGTTTATTTGTTGGAAGAACTGCTCGATCGACCGGCATTGATCAATAGTGAAACACACTTAAATTGATTCTAGGAAAGATGTGCTTTCACCGACCGGTTATCATCACCGGCAAGCTCTTCTTCTTGAATGAAAATTGTTTATGTTTCTATCATCGTTTATTTTCGGGTTCCTCACACAATCAGAAAAGCCGGTTTTTTGCCGGTGTGTGTCAGATATGCTTCGTGAATGAAATAGTGTTGCTCAAGAAACTTGTCGACTTAAGAAAAGGGAGTTGGGAATCATGATGTGGCAAACAGTTTGATGATCTCTAGTTGAAACATTGCATGATCCATGATAGCTTGGGTATGTGAGATTATTTTATTGAGGCTTAACGTTGGTTTTTTTTAAATACCATGGTAGTTCTATGTCAATCCACAACGAAAGCTAACAATCCAAATTATAGTTTTACTTTAGAATAAATATGAATGAGTTGAAAAACCCACCATTCATCCAGTCCGGGACTGGTCCAGTGCTTATCTCGATGGTTGTACCAATACCAGCAACGTGCCGATCGGGTTTCGAACCGAAGCTGGAGCCTTATAATAACCTGGTCTGGCGACAGAGGTGTAATAAAACAACTCGATCGGGTCGTGCAGCGATCAGTTTGCATTGTACAGCTGCGACCGGCGGATTAGCTGAGCTTTAGGAGTGAGATCGCGCGTGATTAGTTATCCATGTACAGCTCAAGTGAATTAGTGATCTGAATAGCAAGTGGCTTGCTAATAACAATAATAAACGGCTATAGGTGACCGGTTGGAAGTAGCAGCGGGCCGTCAAAGTGATCATTGTAGTTGGGTGGGAAGTTTCTGGGAAAAATAAACAGTGAAATTGTGGCCAATAGGTGGTGGTTCAAGTGAAATATATTAGAATGGGACACATCAAGATGTCCCATCTGTGGGCATTATCACTCACGGTGATACTTTCGGTGCTAGTAATGGGCTGCAATAGTGAAGGGTTAGTATTTTGGTCATAAATATGAATTATTTTTAAATTAAAAACCCATTTTGTTTTCGAACGTATCGTAACGAACTAATAGTGGAATAATCATGTTCGAAATGTTCAAGTGGTAGTAAAAATTGATTATATGGACAGTTGGGACAATCGGTGACCTGTTGTGGTTGTCCATTGCCGCAGCACACGTACTGCTCGAGCGATGACGAAACCTCGAACGTTGCGTTCATACTCGGCGAAGTTGATCTGCCCGTTATGGGCAAAGCGTGTTTCCTTGTGAGATCCACAGCGCAATGTCTAAAGGAAATACAAACAAAACAGTGCAGAGAGTCACACACGGCCAATGATTGGGCATTGATGGATTCATACGACGACGACGACGACGACGACGACTACGACGAATCAGACTACCGTAGATCTGAGATCACCTGGAACACAGAGGTGCGAGAAAGATGCGTCGGCGGATCTGAAAATACCTAAGCGATTACCGAGGTTGTTGTCGCACTGGACGCAGAGGTGTTTGATCGCAACGAAGTATTCAAATAACTTATTTGTCTCGGTCCACCCACGCACATGCAGCGCTTGAGTAGAGCTTTAGTCATTCGGTTGTAGCGCGACGATGACGATGGCGACTAATTGTAGAACAATCGCATTAAGATTCGAGAAGTATATTTTTCCGTTTGACGAGTCACACCTTTTATGGCGCTACTGACGCTGGTTGACCTTGACGAAGAAATTGAAGATCGCGATGGTTGCAGTTATATGCGGTAGTGCATACCATGCCTTGGCATTCGAAAAGCTCGGCATGTGACTGACCCGGTGGATGTTTGTTGTGACTGCATTATGCAACGATCATGTTGTTGTTAAGTTGGTGAAATGCAGTGGATAGAGAGTGAACAATTCACGTTCGCTTCGTGCTGTCTGGTGCAGTTTAAAGTAACAGTATGTTCAGTTGGATTGAACGATAAATTATGCAAATTTTCATAGCGTAAGGAGCTCGAAACGAAATGCGATCATTTTAAAATATAATTCTGTTTACCCGGATAATAAAACAACAAATTGAGAAATAGGCTTCATGTGTGGAGAATTTTATTTGATGGGTATCCCTTTGGTCAGTATGAGAAAACATGGACAGAAAAAATATACTAATTTTAAAAGACGCGTTTTACCTCGTTCAATTGCAAGCCAAAGCATGCGTAAATGTGGAGATTGTTAGAAATCTTTCATACAACATACCTGTTTTAGGCGGGTATCTGCACAGTTTGACAAAAAAAACACATTTTCTGCGTTATTTAATGCATCTAAAAGGAAAGCTAGATTTAGCATAAATTTATGGGATCTATCATGTTAAGTTAAGCCAGATATCGCTGGATCAGCTATGGAAAATTGCAAACAATGTTGTCTGTTGTATGAAAGATTTCAAAAACTACTTTGCTTAGGCTTGTTTTGTCTTGAAATTAAACGAGGGAAATTTCACGCGTTTGTTGAAATTTCTTATTTTTTTTCTATGTGGCGATAAATTCATATGAAATATCCCATGAATTCATGTCAAATCTACACAGCTCGAAAAAGTAGTGTGAATTTCTGTTCAATATCATGTACATAAATGGACCATCACAAAACATATAAATTAATATTATAAAACGTGTTAAGTTTCGGGACAGCCGGTTCATTGCGGATAATATTGTATACAAAAGCTCGTCTTTATTACAACTATTGCATGCAAGTTGCTGCTTCGTAAGGATGGAAATACAATTTTACATGCTCTGATATTTACATCACAATGACAATTCAGACTTTTTTTTCTGTGCATTACTCTATGCATGAGCATTACACAGTTGAAATGAAACACGTATAATTATGGCGACTTGAATGTAACGAATTGAATTGAATATCATCTTTAAGATAAATTTATGTAGGAAATTCAATTAACATCACTGTATGCTGTAAATTGACATGTCTTCTATTCAAATTGCCCGTAAATTTAAATCGGCTCAAATAAACGGTTCTCTTAATTTTAGGTCAATGTTAATGATTCCACTATTCCTAGGATGCCCGTTACATTATATAGATGAAACAATGTTGTAGGAATATAACTTTGTTTCATTAATGCGAACTTTAAATTATTCTTTGAAACTTCAACTTTAGGGTCCCCAAAGTTGCCTCTTTCAATCCTTCCTTTCATAGCAGGTGCGTTTTAAGCATTTTGATAGAGTTCACAATTCGAACAAAACCTGTAAAATAATGAGTACTTAAATGCAACAAATCTATCTCCATTATATTCAATAGATATTTACGCGTGATGGTTAATTCACAGCTCTGAGAAACATAAGCTGTGTATTTACTCGTACTGTCTAATTCGTCTCGTGCTGTAAATGTAAAATATGTTTGTAAGATTTTTTGAGGTTAGATATAAAATAGATTTATTTAATTTCTCTCATTCCAAAAATAAATGGAATATTTGTTGATTCCACAAATCTTCTATTTATTGAAACTAATTGCTAATTGAACTTGTGGTGCAGCAGTTAGATGACTTTTTTCAGGTTTGAGGTTTGACTGGGTACTATTTATTTTTATTTATTATTCGGCTGTTAATCAAAAAATCCTACACACACTCATTGTAATTCCCACAGTTACACAAACTTTGATCGTACTGTTTCAAAATGTTCTTCACAATTGTTCATGCTTTACTCTCGTACGTGTACGTTCGCAATATGGCGATGAAAACTTTTTTATTCTGACCAGTGGTACTGAATTGTGTTGATATTATGTGATTTACATGCGTCCCCTCGACCCAAAAATAAAAGCTTGTCGTATAATTATATGTTATCGGTTGCAAATATGAATTTAAGCTGAAAGACTTTAATGAATATGTTATATCTTTTCATGAAGGCTTTGTTTCTAGTTATTTAGGATATTTCAATCGACCATTCATTTTGTCGATATATTTCATAGAGGTTTCATTTTTTTTCCTGTGTACTTAAATTTGAGAATAAAAATACACTGTGAACTGAATCTCGTAATCATTAACTTAATAACGATTAAATGGAAAACTCCTGAAAACGTCAGCTAGTTCACGGTTCGTTTCATTTTCGGGAATGCTGTTTTTTGTGTGACTCAAACCTTTAACAATTTTGCACTCTGCGCACGAAACTTGCGCGTACACAATATGGTGGCGGTTTTTACTTAGGGGCTATTCATAAACCACGTAGACTTTTCTGGGGGGAGGGGGGGGGGTTGGCAAAAGTCTACGCTCCATACAAAAATTTAAAAAAAAAGTTTGGTGGAAAGTCTACGTAGGGGGGGGGGGGGGGTTGAGATGTTCAAAAATGAGTCTACGTGGTTTATGAACAGGCCCTTATTCCTACAACAAAAAGCTGCGCGCTGGGATTATATTGAGTTTAAGTCATGTAAATTTCAAGTGTTAAATGCGGACATTTACTTGCTATGAACTGCAAATATGAATTAAACACACTTAGAAATTATGATTTTTTTACGTAATTCCTGGGAACGTAAACATGATTTCGGGTAAAATTATGTCTCCTGAAGCTGACCATAACTCAATTCGACACAAGATGTGTTTGATTGAATTTATTTCCTCATTTTTATGTGTTAAAGAATGATTGCATGTGTCGGTCTCAGAAGCCAGAAACCTACATGACATTTTGGTAATGTGAACCTTAAATGTTAACTTAGCTATGATTTTTCTATGCGTGCTTATTATTTTGCTATTTATAAAATATTAAATTATAAAATGCAGTCAGCCGTAAATTGTATAGTCATATTTTCAGCGATGGCTCAAAGTTAGTCATATGTAAATTTTAATTTTTTTCAGTGTAGAGAACGCAGAAAGTTATGCGTTTATTTTAAACTGTGTAGAGTTACTTACTTTATGAATATTCATAACAAACAGCCTTGCATAACGTCTGTCGTGCCATAGCCATAGTTTGGAAACGCCTGTTCATAAACCACATAGACACATTTTTGAAAATCTCAGACCCCCCCTCTAACCCTCGTGTAGATTTTTCTCCATACATTTTTTTGATATTTTGTATGGAGCGTAGGCTTTGGTCAAACCCCTCTCCCTCACCCCAGAAAAGTTAACGCGGTTTATGAATAGCCTCAAAGATGAATCATCAGAAGATTTATTCAAATTTTGAAATTTCGGATCCACTGTGCTTATTTACTGTTTTAATGATGCACATCTCAGTTTCAACACTAGATATGGATTTTAAAATTACATCACTACGTGTGCTCTAGAGTGTTCCAGTATATATATTTTGGAAACATCACATTTTAAAAATTTAATGTTAACTTAAATTTGCACACTAACGAAGAGGCTCCAAAAACATAAATTTAGGTAGGTCCGCATTTTTATGAACCTGAAGCTAAGGACGTATTTTTATACGACATGAGGTAAATTTAAGCCTCACCTATATATTTTTTCAATTCTGTATTGTAGATAAAATCTTGATTTCATGGAAATACAAAGCAAAAAAAAGGGCCTGTTCATAAACCACGTAGACTTATTATTGAAAATCTCAGACCCCCTTCCCCCCACGTGGTTTTTGCTCCATACATGTTTTTGAAATTTTGTGTGGAGCATAGGCTTTGGTCAAACCACCCACCCCAGGGAGTCCCGTGGTTTATGAATAGCCCCAAATAATTCTAATCAAAATTTTGTATTCTGTTTTGAAAATAACCAACGGAGGAAATCAGCGATACGATCTGTGCTGTCACTGCCGGTCAAAGCATGACTAAGTGCAAGCGAGATGAAAAAAATAATAATTCGGGAACTTGCTGTTCAGTTTGCAGTTGTGTTATATAAATTTTCAAGGCACATACATTTACATGACAAGACATATTTTCCTGTTGCTGATGTGACTTTACATCATAAGACAATTTTTTCACATCATATTGTATATATTTTTGAGTGTTAACAGTTAGTTGTAAACTTGAATCTTTTTGCACGCAAAATTCAGCCGTTTTTTGAATTACATGATACGAAATTAAGAATTTTTCAGCGTCTGTAATTTGAGGTACATTCATGTAATGAGGAATACTTGGGGCACAGGAAAAAACATATTTTGAAATTCATTTTTTCAATTGTTACTCGATTACGCAGAGCGTAACACGGAGTTTCGCATGGAATCTGAACATGATGTCACGTTCTAGCATCCTTGAAATATTTTTTGGTGCAGACCAACAACTGATGTTTTTTTTAAAGTTTCATAAACATTTTGATATGAACACACTTAAAAATTGTGAATTTTACATAAGACGTAATTCATGTTTGTAAAAAGTCGGGGAACGCAAAAAGAGAATGCGTGTAAAAATATGTTTCCTGCAACTGACAGACACGCAATTCGACAAAAGATATGTTCGATCGAATTTGTTTTCTCATCTCTTTCAACCCATTCTTATGTGTCAAAGGACGTTTGCATGTGTCGGTCTCATGGCTGGCCCACAAATGATACGTTGCACATGCGTTTGCGTGAATTTGACAGTTTTCCCGTAGGCTTTCTGTCAAATGTACGTCAACGCATCCGCAACGTATCAATTGTGGGTGACCCTTCAGGGGACAGAAATTTACATGACATTTTGGTAATGTGAAGAAACAAAATGAATCCGATATTGTATGAATTTCTTTCCTCTCCAATAGCCATATTATTTGTTTCATGAATCTTGATTTTTTCTAACAATAACTAGAGCTACACACTTAGAAATTTTGAATGTTACACTAGACGTAATTGATATTTGTAAAAAGTCAGGGAACGTAAAGAGAGATGACAGACACATAGGCAATTTGACGAAAGGTGCGTTTTAGAAAATTTATTCTTTCATCTCTTTCAACTCATTTTTATGTGCTAAAGGACGTTTGCATGTGTTTAAATTAAAATTAAAATTAAATTTAGAAGAAATTTATACTACATTTTGAAGCAAGACATCAAGACGCATTTTTATTTGCAATAACATTTGGAAATCGTTGTTTTGTGTTATTTTTAGGTCGTGTCATATAAGTAATCATTTTGAGTTTTTATGGTATTGTAAATTTTAGAAAGGACACATATTTCTGTTTATTGGTCCGCTCCTTATATGTGGATGCAATTTCATGTAACTTTATATTTTTTTTTCCAAGAGAGAGGCTAAATTTGAGTGTGTTTGAAGCAGATACTGCACAGGCCATTTCAAATTAAAATGGAAATACCTATGGAGAAAGAAAACTTTTTGTTCTACAGCTTTGATCTACAGTACCTGCAATAATAAAGTATGGATTGATCGCAGCAAGCCGTGCTTTGAAACTGACGTGTTTCGTTTTCGCGAATAAAAATCAAACAATAATTCGTAATTTAATTTTAACTTGCTCCGAGTGCTTTGTGTAAGAAATAGTGAATACAATCGATTCCCTTTGGGACTGTTTATAAACCACGTAGACCGAAATTTGACACTTTCAAACCCCCCCCCTCCCCCATCGTAGACTTTCGTAGACTTTTTCCAAACCAGCCCCCCCCCCCCCCTTAAAGTCTACGTAGACTTTATCAAATTCATTTTTTTTAATTTATGGAAAATGTTCTACAATATGTGGCGGCTGTGGCGGTTTGAGGAACGGTTTATGAAATAAAACTCAAACAATCAGGTTATTCAATTATTAATTTTAATTTTGTTTCATAAAAATACTCCATAAATAAAAAATAGCAACAATCGATTATGCAAATGCTAAAGATGCCCACACAATGGCTGCTTGAACCAATAATTAAAGTTCATCAGCGGAAGTTCCCTAGTAGCACACATGTTGTCATTAAGTTAAGAAAACATAAATGCGCTTTTGTTAGTCATAATCAAGTTGCTGCAACTAATTATGATCGTGGTGTGCTACTAGAGTTCTGGTGGAATTGTTTCTGGGATGTCAAGTCAAATGATTTCGACAAAACGTGATTCTATTCATAGAGCTTCCGTAGCTCCGTTCTCGTCGACCTCACAAAGAATTTCTTCCTGGCGTTGCTACAGAATCTTGAGTGGCCTTATTATCTTCGACGAAATATCTGCCTTGTGGATGCTTTTCACTTTTGTCACAAAATGCAGTCTTCAATAAAAGCATATGTGGCTATTTTTGTTTTCACTTTAGATAGGTAGGTAACTGAGCATCTTCGACATTCAAAGCTAATGGGGTTAGTCAACTATAACGCTCATTTTTTGCAGTATGGTGCTTCACTAGATGGAGCACCATACTGCAAAAAATGAGCGTTGTAGGTTAACGTTAACCCCGTGCTTGGAATAGGGTCTTGGGGTGCTTAAGTCGTTACCTACCCTATCAAGTTCAGTTTATCTTCTTTGGAAGTTTTCCAAAGCAAGTTGACATCTTCCCAGACCTCTTATTGTATTTTCCAATTGTCCAACATGCGCTAAAACCCTTTACTAAATGTTTGTCAAATGGGAGCAAGTGATCTAACAAATATCCTCTCATTCACGTATAAATAAAACACGCAATGCCCTAGTGGCACACTTGTTGCAAATAAGTCAAAGTAACTGCAATGTGACTCAATTAAGTCACAATCAAGTTTCTGCAACCAATTATGACAGAGATGTGTTGCTTGGGTGGTTGACATCATAAACTTACTATTGAGTTGGTTCCATGCATTTGATCTGTCGATGTTGTAAAAAACAAATAGAGAAACACAACCAACACGCTCAAATAACTGTCTCTCGTTGTCCCTGTTTTTCCTCTGGAAAACATAATTAGACACAGTAATTTTATCGTGTATCATTAAACTACGTTCACATTGCAACCTACATCACGATCTTTATATCAAATGCCACGCACATTATTTTTGGTGAAAACTAAAGCCTGTCAACGTTTATTTCGGACACTCTTATTTCTGTGTAGATTTTGAATTATTTCACGGATCGCTAAAATGTTTCGCTCAAGTGATAGCTTAAAACTCTCTACTTTATTTCGTGGTACAACATATTAACATTCTTGTCGCATTCAGTAAAATGGCGTCGAATCAAGTGGACACGCATTTTTTACAAACGGCGGCGAAATACGAATTTATCGGTATGCGATCCTGCCAAGAAAATAAAATTCCCAAAAGCACCGTGTTATGTGTTTGCAAATCATTTGGTCAGCACTTGACTGTGGATCGGAAGCTTGTCCCGATAAATGGACAAGAAGGTGATAGCCATTATTGAGAAAAATCCTAATCTTTAATCATACGTACAAAAAGTTAAGCAGGGGCAAGGGAACGTCCATTAATTACGTCACGTAAAAAATGACTTTTTATTACCCCCCCTGTCACGTTTTTTGTATGGACCTTCAATTTTTTTGTATGGATCGTCACGTTTTCCCAAACCCCCCCTGCCCCCTTACTGCGTGACGTAATTAATGGACCTTCCCCAAGGACTGAGGCGTACAAAGTGATAAAGGTGCCCAACTGTGATGACATGCAAATTTTCACTGCAAAAAGTCATGCTAAGGTGCTTGACACCAATTTTTTGCAAACATTTTCTTGTATCAAATTGGGTGACGGAACATACGTACTCGAAGACTTCATGGTCTGGCGTTTTATACCGCAATGCAAAGGAACGCCGTTGCCAAGTATTTTCGGACAAAGAATGCGTCCAAATTCTCGAAGAAGTATTTGATTTGGCAGGCCATATGTAGTTGTGGTTGAAAATCTAAAAGTTTTGCCTCTACCGACACTATCAATAAGGAAAAGCTGAAACATGTTAGCAGTGTACGAGAAAGAATGTCTGCAAAAGCGGTTGCTATTGTTTATCAGAAACCACGACTCTCCAGTCTTTTTTGTCACTATGCGAAATCCGTCCGGGAATGGAATAAGGTAGAAGAGGTCAAATACGTGCCAAAAACAGCCAATCCACCAAACTGTCCAGAACTTCGCCCAATAGAGAAGTACTGGGTTCTAGTTAAGCAGAAACTTTTCGAAATTAAAAATAAAGCAAATGGCACCGACGATTTCAAAAGAAAATGAAGAATCGTCATGGCGGGGGTTTCCGAGGATACCGTACGGAACCTGATCGCGGGTGTACCACAAGAATTTCGAGAATTTAAAAGAAAGAAGGATTAACATCTTAATCAACTTTTTTTTAATATAGATATGAATCTATTGTTGTGAAATAAACAATCGGTATTTTTGAATAATGTGTAAATTTTGTTTTGCTTTTATTATTTTGGTGTCCGAAATTTAACGAAGACATTCTTTAAATGTATAGATGCTAATATGAAGATAGTCTATATCAACGTAAGGTTGTAGTGTGAAAGGGATGCTATGCTCCATTATTTAATTATAGCTGCCATGCCATACTGATTTGATGCATTGCTTAAATTTTTACAAAGTTCAGGGCTCGAAACTGTGTGAAGTGCATCTTTGAGCAAACTTCTTGAAACTGAAACATGTTAGCATTTAAGCTCAATCGAGGCCTAACATAACCAAGACTCCTAGAATAAATAAATTAAATTTAAAACGCTACCAGTAAAATCCAAAATTTGTACGTTTATTCGTATCATTAATATGTTGCAAATAAACATAATATGATTTTAATTTCAAACATGGGAAGTGACATCGATGTAGCACACTACGACCTTTATTAGTTGTAGTGACTTGATTATGACTTAACAAGTCATATTTATCATATCTCAACCGAATGGCAACAAGTTTGCTACTAGGTTTGGTTTTAAACATAGAATATGTTAGAAAGAAAGCAAATTTATGTTTGCGGCCAAAATATACTAATTTTATGTTTGAATTTACCAGGAATATGTTTGTTTTGACGGTATTTTTCTTGGCGTGGAGGGTATGAATATCCGTTTTGTAGAGAAAAAAAGGTCTACGTAGGCTTTTGCTATATCCCCCCTCCCCCATCGTAATCAAACGTAGACTTTTTCCCCCCTTAATTGTCTACGTGGTTTATGAACGGCCCCTTTCCGAAAGAAGAGTTATGGCTGGCCCACAATTGATAAGTTGCGGATGCGTTTGTGTGAATTTACCAGTTTTCCCATAGGTTTTCGGTCAGATTTACGTCAACGGAACGCAAACGTACCTATTGTGGGTGACCCTTTACAGCAGCTTAGTTTTGTTAATTAGTGGTAGTATTGTGACACCCAGATATAAATTATTAAGTAAGAGTGTTTTTCCGCTTTGTAGCGAATAAATCGATGAATACTAGCAGTTTTGAAGTTTGATATGGGGTCGCCTCATACCGGGGATGTTGTTGCTAT